>SADC01001014.1:16042-35937 GCA_004194705.1 Ditylenchus dipsaci
GAAAAAGGAAGATGTTGGAACATAGTTTTGAATACTGGGGCTACCGCATAAATAAACTCTGGTATGCATGCTTTTTCATGCATCCAGAGTCTTTTCGAGTGATTTGTGTCTAAGGTATGGTGGGTGCGCATCTCAACTCCAAGCCCCCAAGCCCCCTGCGCCTCGAAGGGGGCAGGGCTTGAAGGTAAAAGATGCGCGCACTCACTTACCTAGACTGATCTCGAGAAGTACTCTTGATCATAAAATGCATATAGAGGCTCTTTGCCACGGCTCAGTTAAAAAACATGGTAAGACAGCCAGAATATACCAAATATTTTTTTCTAACGTTCTGCCATAAAAGTGGCCCCTTTTATACCTTCCCCTCCCTAATACAACCCTTAATCCCTTGAAAATTCAAAAGGCGCGAATTCAAATTTTCAAATTTTGACTAAAATCCATGGCCCCCCTGTGGTTTGAAAAAAATTTTTATCACTTTACCGGAAACGATTGGAAATTCGCGCCTAAGTCGGGCGAGAAACACGAATATGCAAATCGGTTTTTCAAAATGTCATCAAAAGTGGGTCAGCCGTGGGGGGGGGGGGTCAAGTAAAGTGTTACCTTTGCTCTATATGTGTCATGCCGAGCTGAAAAAAAATATGCCTGGTCCCCCTGTTGATTTTTCCCAAAATTTAATTTTTGCCTTGGTCCCCGAGCTCATTTTTCCAAAAAAAATTTGTTTTTAAATTCTTCAATATAATTTAAATACACTTTTTGTGTTAAAATACACATTCAGAGACTACCCTAAGATTGTTTAGATCGTTATGCCGGACTTGGGTTGGCCGCTGCACGACTGAAACCAGCACATTTTTCATAGAAAAAGATTGATTTAGTTGTAGATTAATATAAAAAGCCATAAAATGTGAGCAGGTAGACTAATACTTCTGTGAAAAAATTGTTTTCTGAGACAATCAGAAGAAAAAAATTTGCGGAAAAAAATCAACAGGGGGGACCAAGGCATATTTTTTTCGGCGTCGGCTGAACACATATAGAGCCAAAACATTTTTTCTCTGTAAGAAATAAACACACCAATTATTATTTTAAAAACAATGTATTGAAATCATATGCTAAACTACTTTTTTTGCACTTAGCCCCTATTTGTTAAAGGCTGAAAAATCTTAGTTTGGAAAAAACAGTTTCAAGATTTATAATTTGTGACAATCTGATTTTGCGGTTGACCACTGAAAATTGACCACTAAAAAACCCAGCACTCAATTTACCGTCACCCCCAGCATACACATACAACAACAGGGGAGGGGGCTGGTCAAGGCATATTTTTAAATTTTTTCTTAAATGTTCACATTATGCCCAGATAACCGTACACCACCCAAACTGAAAAAAAATTACGATGGTTTGAGGTGGTTATGTTTTTTTAGAAATGGGAATATTTTGAAAGGCGGGTACCAGTGAAATTTAAACGAGAATTAATTTGACGAATTTTTGGAAAAGTCGAGGAAAATTATACATCCATTTGAAATCGAACCGACGACCGACTTTCACAGTCCGCCGCCGCTTCACCGCTCGGCCACCGATGCAATTAAACACTGCCAATGTTTTGATTACTTATTTCCCGTAAAATACTCAACAAAAATGTTTTTGAAAATAATTTCTTTTTTTTTTGAATTGACCTGGTAGCCGCCGTTTGAAATATTCTATCGGCGGCGAGCATGCCCCTTTAAAGATAATTTCAGGTTGTTTGGCTGGTATAGGGTAATTTGGACGTAATCTGAATATTTTAGTAAAATCGGTCCTCCCTAATGTATGCATGCTGGGGGTCAAGGTCAATGGAGTGCAATGGGTTAGTGTTAATTTAGCCTAAAAATTAACTATCTGTCTTTGAAAAGAGAATTTTCATTATGAAAAAAAGCTTTTTTTAACAATTTCAATGCTTATTCAACAAAAGATTCTATTTCAGGATACTGTGAAACTTTCAACTTGTAAACACTTAATACCGTATTTCCTGTAATAAGGCGGCATGCCGCCTTATTTTTCAAACTCCCAAAAATCCGAAAAATCGAATACAATCTCGAGATTTTCGGTGCTCAACCAAAATCTAAAAACTGGAATCGGTAGAGCTCGTGGGAGTTAAGAAAATGCATCAAACAGATAACCAAAATATTTACTCTGCTCCGAGATATAGACCTCGAAGTTGGGGGTGCCGGCTTATTAGAGGGTGCCGCCTTATTACAGGAAATACGGTAGTTTAAATTCAATCTATATATTCATTCGTCACCTTTACTTGCAGTTTCCTCTACCTAAACCAGACTGATCCAGATGGCACACTTTCCTGGCTGGTTGCTGAACTATTCGCCTCAGAGCAGGCCAGCCAGTCAGTTCAAGTAGTATAGTACCCCCTTTCGGCGGGTAGCTAAGGAAGGAAGGAGATTATGAGAGCGGCAAATGAGATGAAAAATATTTATGATTCGGGAAAGGTTTTTAAATTGAAATCAAATTTTGAGACCTTAAGTCTGGGGTAGCTAGTCTCAATATTTGTTTTCATTGTTATAAATAATATGGGTATAATTGCTTAAATAGGCAACAAATGGAATTGCTCTTACAAAGAGATATTTCAGACTCAAATTATTACAAGAGTTCAAGAAATAACTTTGTTCTAATTAAATGATTTTAGACTTGTGTTATTACAAAAATCAAAACTAACTCATGCTCATATATAATTATTTAACACTCGGTTATCACAAAAAAATAAAAATAACTTAGGCTTGGCTTTCAAACACTGTTCAGGCTTAGACTAAGACATTTCAATTATTGTATTAAACTGAACAATTCTCGAAATTTGATTTCAATTTGACCTTTCCCGAATCATAGAATATTTTCACTCTCATGCCGCTCTCATAATCTCCTTCCCTTCCTTAGCTACCCGCCGAAAAAGGGGTACTATACTACTAGTTCACATAATGGCCCACATTCCGCCTGGTGATAGTGAGTGTTTGGAAGGCTGGAGTCGCAACTACTACAAAGTGGTCAATAGATTCGCCGATACCATCAAAGCTCAATTCTTTGGACACGTGCACACCGATGGTAGATTCGTAGTTTTTGCTGGTGTTCATAGTTAACTACATAGTTGACATATCACAGGTTTCATAGTGTTCTACGAAGACATGAACAACTTCCGCTCCAAGCCAACTAATGTTTTGTATACAGCGCCAAGTGTTACCACTTTTGAGAACCTGAACCCAGCCTATCGCATGTACACTATTGATGGCAACTACAATGGCAGCAGCTATGTGAACTATTCGATATATATTTTTAGTTTCTACTGTAATATTCAGGAAGTGTATGACTTTGAAACCTACTTTTTGAATCTAACTGAAACTTTGGACACTGATCAACTTCAATGGAAGTTGCTGTACAAGGCAAAAGTACGGATGAATTTATACAATGACTTTCGGGCGGCAAATTTTTTTGCGGGGACTGTGAAGTGTGGGGGAGGTATAAGGAAAATTTGGTCTGAGATGATCTAGATGATCTTTTACTAGACTAGCCCTACTAGAATATCTCGTCGCCAAAGCTTCCAGGGGATTGTTAAATCGAGTGTCGTTTAATAGAGGGTAAGTACCTATTTAATTTGTCTAAGACCAACAAAATTGTGTTGAAAGTATCGTCAAATCGAGGATATAGTTTGAAAAAGAGTGCAGAATTAGAGCGGTCTCGCGCGAATTCAAATTTTCCAAATCGCTGTGTTTATCAGGAAGATACCTGAAGCCGGACTGAAGCATGACAGTGTCAACAATGAAGAGAGCCGTATCTCCCTCTAAAATCCCTCTAAAACAACAAATACCGTATATTCTCTAACTTGAGATATTGTATCTCAGAGCAAAATTTTTTTCTAACAGGTTTTTTGATCGTTTTTCTAGTTCCCGCAATCTCTACCAATTCACCCAAAAGTTTCGAAATGATTAAAATAAGCTTCTCCCTAGATGTCGATTGAAAAATAAGACCCTTGGGGCTGCAATTAGCGGCTCTTTATCGCTTTCCTTCTCTCTATATCCCTTTAAAAATAGTCGAGGCTTGATATGACAAACTCTTCAAGTTTGTTCCCGCATAAAGTTCGACACTTCTTTTAACCGAATTTTCGAAGGGTTGATTTCTCAGTCGATAACAAAAACCTGTAAGAATTTCTATTTCACTAATTGTTTGAAATCAACGACACCCTTTGGGTATCTATAACACTAGCGCCTGAAATACATTAGGTTATAGCTATCTTCGAAAAGTAGCTATGACCTGAGTGGGGAGTTGTGTAAGTAAATATATCCAAATTATTTTCGGCTCAAATTGTTTTACCCCTCCAAATTATTCATTTATCCCCCAAATCGTAAAAATGAGTATTCCTCGGTGTTCTTATGTCGTAAAATTTTTTTCTTTTGATCATCATGTAGCCCTGAATCTCTAGTTTCTGATTAGCTATTAACTGTTCCCTTGTTATTAAAAAAAAATTGAGAAATATCCGTTTTTATGAAACAAAACCTCTTTCATAAAAACGGGTATTTCTCAAATTTTTTTTAATAACAAGGGAGCAGTTAATAGCTAATCAGAAACTAGAGATTTAGGCCTACATAATGATCAAAAGAAAAAAATTGCGACATAAGAACACCGTGAAATACTCATTTTTACGATTTGGGGGATAAATGAATGATTTGGAGGGTAAAAGAATAATTTGACGGTGGAAAGTACTTACAGCTATTATTTTTTACTTTCAAAATATTTTCAGGCAGAATATGGACTGGAGGATTTGAGTGCTCAAAGTATACAATTTCATACATTAATTATATCAGCAATAGTTTTTGTGTTCAAGGTTGGCACAATCTCAGCGAACAGATACGGACCAATGAAACCATGTTTGAAACCTTTTTAGAGTAAGCTTCAAAAATACGAGTAAAAAATACCTGTGAAATGATGGGAAAATATTATTTTTATTTATTTATTTTTTCACAGAAACCACACCCGTAACAACAACTACCAATGCGATGACAGCTGCCATAAAGAAATTCTTTGCTCCATGCGACGTGGCCATCACAATGAGACGGCCTTGTGCCCCACTAACTAGTCACTGTTCAGCCTTTTACTATGACTGAAGAAGGCAACTAAATTACAAGACAGATTTCTAGATAAATTGGTTTTGTGAGGTGTTTTTTATTTTTGTCAATAAAAGTGCCGTTTTTAACCGGATCAACTTGCCCACATTTTTTCCGTACAATGCACCCAAGTTTTTTTAGTTTCAATGAGAGAAGCTTTGGCCACAGAATTTTTCATTTCATGCACAAAACTGAAACAGATACCGTATTTCCTCTAATAAGGGTAAAATCCCAACTGGCAGCCCTCCCAACTGGCAGCCTTTCCCAACTGGCAGCTTTTATAGAATTTTATAGCCCTGACACGGAAAAATGTTTCAAATTAAAAAGCCGTCGTGTGACTGTTCTAGTGTTGGCACTTCTTTAGTCCAACCCCCCATACCCGGATTTTTTAAAAAATTACCCAAAATCATCTCCCGAACTCATTATTTCTGCACATTTTGGATTGTATAAAAACATTTTTTAAAATTTGGTTATATGGGGGGGGGTAACTAAAGAAATATTGCTAAACACTTGAGGATTTTGAACAGGTTTTTACTTTCTGGGGCCTACCGCATCAATAACTCTGGTATGCATGCTTTTTCATGCATCCAGAGTCACTTTCGAGTGATTTGTGTCTCAGGTATGTGTGTGTGCGCATCTCAACCCCGAGCAACCAAGCCCCCTGCGCCTCCTTCGGGGCGCAGGCGGCTTGGTAGGTGAGAGATGCGCGCACAGACTTACCTTAGACATAATTCCAAGCAAGACTCTTGATCATAAAATGCATTTAAAGAGTCTTTTTGCCCAGCTCCAGCAAGAAAAATGTGATAAATCACTAAAAAATGACCCTAAAAAGGATAAACCTGAAAAGTGCCACCCTTCAGCTAAAAGAAATAAAGTGAGAGTTTGTCTGTCAGTTGGGAACGGCTGACAGTTGGGTGTCGTTCTCCTGGCGCTTCTTTTTCAAACCCCCAAAAATCGGAAAATTTGGAATTCGATTTAGAGATTTTTGGGTGCTCAACCAAAATCTAAAAAGTGGAATCGGTAGAACTCGTGAGAGTTAAGAAAACCTAAGAAACAGCTTTGCAAAATTTTGCTTCCACACTGAGATCCAGACCCTCAAAGTCGAGGGGGGGGCGCTTATTAGAGGAAATACGGTAGTCGAAAGAAATTTTTTTTTCATATTCGTGAAGTTTTCCGCCACCTTGTGTTATGGGTAAAAAATATTTTTAAACACTTTTATAAAAAAAGGTCGTATACTTGAAGGGGCATGCCTATTGACCATGAGAATATTTCAAAATGCGGGCACCAGGTCAATTTGAAAGAGAATTATTTTAAAAAACATTGTTGTTAATGCGCTGTGGGCAATAAATAATCAATTACACTTTCCATATTCAAGCGTTGGCTACAATGGAAGTGTGAAATGCGAAGTTGAAGTGCGACGTGTGAAGTGCGAAGTCAACAAAAATTTGTTATACCGTATTACCTCTAATAGCTCTCCTTGCTCTAATAACTCCCCCCCCTTAACTTTGAGGACCTATATCTCAACCCAGAAATTTTTTTTGGCAAAGCTGTTTTATGCGTTTTCTTAACGCCCACGAGCTCTACCGATTCCGCTTTTTCGATTTTAAATTTTCACCTAAAAATCTTGAGATCGACCTCAAAATTTTCCGATTTTCGGGCATCCAAAAAATAACTCCCCCAGGGGAGCTATTAGAGGAAATACGGTAGGTTTCTAATGACTTAGGCCTGGTAAATAATGAGTGCGGATTTTTTCACACCTCCTCACTCGGAAACGGCCGTAACTTTTTTTTTAAATTTTCAAAAATTTTTAAACCGATATCTACTTTATCAATATCTCATCTGGTAGCCCTGGTAGCCACAGAATAATTTTTGAAAATTTAAAAAAAAAGTTACGGCCGTTTCCGAGTGAAGAGGTATGAAAAAATCCGCACTCATTGGGTACCAGGCCTTAGATTCAAATTTATCGTATAGAGGACCCGAAAATGGGAAGTGAGAAGCTTTAAGCCCACTATTTTGAGCCGAAATTGGTGAGCTCTGGGTAGTCAAAGACTTCACACTGTGTAAGGAGGTTGGTTGGGCGCCCTCCCAGGAATAAGTAATGAAATAACAAGTCAAGGATTAATAGCCCCGATAGCTCAGTGGTAGAGTGGCGGACGCCGGTGAAAGTTGTCGTAGGTTCGATTCCTACTCGGGGCATCACATTTTTCCTTGACTTTTACTGGTAGCACAGGTTTCGATTTCATCGACCTTATGAACCTCTGAGACACTGGTTTCATGTTCCCACCTGCGTGTCCCTTGAGTAGGCAGCTCGTAAAAAAGCATGGCAGTTCATCATCTGCGTTATCAAAAGTTGTTTTGTCGGACCGGGTCGGTCCTGGGAAAAAAGGGTAAGGTGTAAGGAGGTTGGTTGGGCGCCCTCCCAGGAATAAGTAATGAAATAACAAGTCAAGGATTAATAGCCCCGATAGCTCAGTGGTAGAGTGGCGGACGCCGGTGAAAGTTGTCGTAGGTTCGATTCCTACTCGGGGCATCACATTTTTCCTTGACTTTTACTGGTAGCACAGGTTTCGATTTCATCGACCTTATGAACCTCTGAGACACTGGTTTCATGTTCCCACCTGCGTGTCCCTTGAGTAGGCAGCTCGTAAAAAAGCATGGCAGTTCATCATCTGCGTTATCAAAAGTTGTTTGGTCGGACCGGGTCGGTCCTGGGGAAAAAAGGGTAAGGTGTAAGGAGGTTGGTTGGGCGCCCTCCCAGGAATAAGTAATGAAATAACAAGTCAAGGATTAATAGCCCCGATAGCTCAGTGGTAGAGTGGCGGACGCCGGTGAAAGTTGTCGTAGGTTCGATTCCTACTCGGGGCATCACATTTTTCCTTGACTTTTACTACTGCAACTTTACACCTTCATAGTGGCCACCGCATCAATAGCATCGGTGGCTGAGTTGTGAAGTATCGGTGTATTCTCAAAGTTGTGAAATTTGAATTACGTACCGAATTGGCGCGTATATTTTGGTGTACAGCCGAAAATTAATTATGGGCATAAAAGGAATCTGTGAAAGTCGAAGTTTTGCTTAATTTTTGACTGTAAAAGAATGTCACACTTGTAATATAATCCAATCGAAATCACTACCCACATTGTCTACCTTGATTTGGATGCAAATCTTTTTGTTTGCGTCTGTTCAGTTATCAAGCAACTGCAATTTGTCTGCGTATAAAAGGGCAGCAAGATCCATTGTAATACATGTTATTTTTGATAAAAAAAATTATTGGGTTGGTGCATAATTATCCGGCATTTTCCTACGCGACATTTCAGGTAAAATTTCATGTTTAGTCTTGCACATGAAAATAGTTTATACTACAGTCAACCCTCTATGTTGCGTCTACTGGCAGGAGTACACTATTTGGGGTAGCCCAAAAGTGCGTTTTTTCAAGATCTACCGTATTTCCTCTAATTACCGCCCCGAGGCGGTAATTAGAAACATGCAATTTTTTCAAACTTCAAGTGGTTCAAAACTCGTGTTTTCATTTAATGTTTGAGCTATGTAAAAAGTGCCTGTTAGATTTTTGAAATCCCTCTCAAGCACTTTTTACACAGCTCAAACATTAAATGAAAACACGAATTTTGAACCAATTGAAGTTAGGGGGGGGGCAATTAGAGGGGGGGGCGGCAATTAGAGGAAATACGGTAAGTATTTTTTAGGCCGTTTAAACGATAGAAACGGCCAAAAAAGTGTTGAAAGTACAGTGTTCCGAAAAAAAAGTTTTTTCGGCTGTCTTGGTCCCCCT
This sequence comes from Ditylenchus dipsaci, assembly GCA_004194705.1. Taxonomy (NCBI): domain Eukaryota; kingdom Metazoa; phylum Nematoda; class Chromadorea; order Rhabditida; family Anguinidae; genus Ditylenchus; species Ditylenchus dipsaci. The sequence continues at coordinate 24,960 of SADC01001014.1, forward strand.
GTGGTTTTGGGTCTATTTTTGCCTTGGTCTCTTCCTTTGGTTTATGGTCATTTTTGTGTATTTTGCCCTGTTTTGGTCACGGGAGCTTTGCAAAAAGAGCTTCTTCATGCATTTTGATCAAGAGTTTTTCTCGGAATTATGTCTAAGGTAAGTGAGTGCGCGCATCTCTAACCAACCAAGCCCCCTGCGCCCCGAAGGGGTGCAGGGGGTTTGGAGGCTTGTACTTGAGATGCGGACACCCACATATCCGGTAAGGGCCGGTCTCTGGCGGTATGATACATAGAAGTTTGACTGTATTCAAGAGATTTTTTAAGCTTCCCAGCGAGCTATCTTTTGTTTTTTAATGATAAAAATGAGTTATCCAATTGTTTAAAAGAAATGAGGTGCACAAATCGAAAGTTTAGGGGGAACATTTATCGGTTCAACTGGTCAAAAGCTCAATTCAGGATTCATTACTTTTACAACATTTTAATACTGTCTTATAGTGTAGATCAAGAGCTACAGGATCTATGTATATATACAATTATTAAATCTATATACAAATATTTTTTGAAAAAAAAACAAGTTTTCCCAATTTTTTTGAATTTTTGTCTATTTTTCGAATTTTTTTTAAAAGGTCATATCTCAGCACTCAAATTTTACAAAAAAAAATTATTCTCTAAGATATATTTAGTAGCTCTCAAATTACGTTATAAGACATCCCTGTAATATTGCTGAAGTGATGAATTCTGGATTAAACTTTTGTCTAGTTAAACCGATGAATGTTGTCTATTAATATCCGATTTGTACACCTAATTTCTTTCAAACAACTAGACCCTTTATTTTAATCATCAATAAACGAATGATAGCTGGTTAGGAAGTCCACAGAAAGAGCTCTTGCATAGTATAATTTTATTCCTGTGCAAGACTAAACACAAAAAGTTATCTGAAATTCTCTTGGGAAAATGCCGAATAATTATGCACCGACACAATGTTTGATATTTGAAACTAGGGCAGCAGGCGCTTATAGGCGCTACTATCAAATTTTAAAAATTACATAAATAATAATCGATCACATATATTTACCTGGCTACCCTTTTTCTGGTTAACCGTCCTCTTGGCTACCCTCCTCCTGAATAACTCCCTACTGGCTTTCCTCCTTACTGTGTAGCCCCCTCCTAGGTAACTTCTCCCTATATACCCTCATCCTGGCTGACTTCTACTAGGTACTCCACTACTGCCTACCCTCTTCCTGGTTACCGTCCTCTTGGCCACCTTCCTACTGACTACCCTCTTTTTGGGTATCCCCTCCTGCCTACCCTGCTCCTGGCTAACTTCCTCCTGTGTATCTCTCTCCTGCTTCCCACCTACTGAGTAGCACCATTCTTGCCGCCCTCATCCTATAAACTCCCATCCCGGACTCGAGCATTAAAATCCACCAAAATCCAAGCTAAATCGACCACTTCTAATTCGGAGGGACTTAAAACGTTTTATTGGAGCCTACTCAATTGTCGGGTTTTGTACTTAAAAGATATCTAAGATATTGAATTTTAGGGTTCCGGGAAGATATCCGGAATAATTTCACAAAAGTTGGCAGAAAATCCATGTCGAACACGAAATCCACCTAAAATCCAGCTGAAATCCACCATCTCCGATTTGGAAGGACTTTAAAACTTTTTTTGGAGCCTACTCAATGCTCGCGTTTTGTACTTAAAAGATAGCTAAGATATTGAATGTTAGGGTTCCGGAAAGATATCCGGGATGAGTTCACAAAAATTGGCAGAAAATCAAAGTTGAACACAAAAGTGGCGACCCACTCACCCACACACCCACACATGCCAAATACTATATAGAGGTTATATTTTTGCTTTGACGTTAAGCCAAAAATTTATGAGTTATTATTTTTTGTATAATAACAGGCCTGTCGAAAGTGCGCAACGCTGCCCTAGGCTTAGACTTTCTCAAATCCTTTTAAAAAATTGTATCGTAATTCCAGCCCTGTCTCTAGTTACTGCATCAAAAAATAAGTGTCTAAATAAAAAAAAACATTTTGATCTTTCCAGCAGACAATAAAAAATGATTTTCAACTGCTTCCGTTTCTTCACTTCCATTGTAGCAGTTTTGGTCATTGTTTGGCTATGCAGAATAGTGTAGAGGCAGTTGGAAAGTAGGTTTTACCACTACTTTTTCCTTTCATTACCATTCTTTTCAGATGCAAACATGGTAATAAAGCTGTAGGCGTCGGCTGGGGCATGGATGCCCTGACGCTACAGCATGTCATAAATTTTGCCGTTCACTCAACACTGGCTACACTAGTGGTGGCTGCGTCTGCTAGACTGCCAGTGCCAATGTTGAACACTTTGAAAAAAATAAAAACAATATGAGTCCAATAAGTATTTATTTTTCTTAAAATAAAAGGTTTTATGGCAGGACAATAAGCTTACATAATCTAATAAAACCAAGTCTCAATTAATAATTAATCAAATGAAAGATTAAAAGAGACTTCTGAGAAAATGATAAAGTCACAAAAGAAAATTTGCGACAATTTTTTTCAAAATTTTTCTGTGATGACCATCGTGTTTTAGTACTCTTCCTGAGCAAATTTGAAAAAGACAGTACATGTGAAACATGCTTGCTGGCCGAAGTATTGACATTTTAAAGAATGCACTCAATTTTTGTTCTTAATTATAACCATTCTGAAATGAATCTTGATTTTTCTCATTTCAACGCAGTTTTCTGTAAAAGAATGGTGCCGTAAGAACCGGCTTGAAATGCGCTTTCTTTCAAGATACTGAACTGCTAATATTGCTCAAATATTAAAATCCGAAAAATACGTTTTTCGAAAAAAGTGTGTTTTTCAAAATGCAAATTTTCGTAAAAAATGGCAATTTTTTGTCTTTGTCTCGATTTTTTTTCAAATATTCCGACCTGATTTGTATTGCAGATTCTGATTCAGTATTCAAAACTGAACAAGTTGGCCGGAAAAAATTTCGGATCGAGGTGGGGGGAGGGGGAAAAGTTTTGAAAAGTATAGCCATTTGAATTCTCCATCTCGCACGAAATTTCCAACACATTTTCCCCTAACTTATTGAGAACATCAAATTTTAAGATCGGATTCGTGCTCAGCGTGGTCGATTTGCATGTGAAACTGCTGTAAAATAAAAAAGTTGCCTCCAAATTTCGAAATCCGCTCGAGACAAAAAATATTTAAAAGTGTTTTATTGAGTTATTGAAATTCTTTTATATATTTTTTTGTCTGGAGCGGATTTCGAAATTTGAAGGCAACTTTTCGATGTTCAAGCAGTTTCACATGCAAATCGACCACGCTGAGCACGAATCCGGTGTTAAAATTTATGGTTTTCATAGCAATTGGGAAATTGTGTTGGAAATTTCGTGTGAGATGGAGAATTCAAATGGCTATAACGTTTTCCCCCACCCTCCAGCCGAAATTTTTTGCGGTCAACTTTTTCAGTTCTAAATGCTGAATCACAATCTGCAATTAAAATCAGGTCGGAATATTCGAAAAAATCGAAAATTTGTCATTTTTCACATAAATTTGCCTTTTGGAAACACAATTTTTCAAAAAAGTGAGTGATTCCAGATTTTTTACAAAAAATATTAGCAGTACAATACCTCAAAAGAAAGCGCAGTTCTAGCAGGTTATAATGACACCAAATGCTTATAGAAGACTGCGTGAAAGTTAGTGAAAATCAACATTTATAGCAGAAAGGTGAAAATAAAGAAGAAATTTTGAGTGCTTTTTTTAAAATGTATAGATTTCGGTATATATGCATGTTTCACATGGACTGTCTGGATCAAAGTTGCTCAGAAAGAGTAGCAAAACACGATAGTCATCACAGAAAAATTTTGAAAAAATAGTGCATCTCATGCAAAGGGTCTTGCACGCTTAAAAACGTTTGGTAAGACGCAAAAAATATGTTATTAAAAATGTTATTTTCGCTGCAATTCTGGGTGGGAAACGAATAACGCCAAGTTTTTAAGCGCAGATTCAAATATTTTGTTCGATATTTTTCGTGACTTCTTGGCTGTTTAGTAATCAAACTTTGACGCCAGTTCTACGGACTGAGTAGTCGTGTGCGCATACCTGCACGCTCGAAAAAATCTGCGCCGGGCGCAGACCCGGGCGCCGGCCTTTCAAGAATCGGCGCCGGCGCCCCTTGAAAATTCGAGCCAGGATGGCGCCGGCGCCCCAAAAGAGGCGGCGCTGGGGTTTATGATACGTGTTAAACTCAAAATTTTTTGTTTATTGCTATCATGATGTAAGAAAAATACTAAAAAAGCTTTAAAATTCGACAAAATTTTTAAAAAATGCAGTACTGCGGTGGTTTCTCGAAGCTGTGCGCCGGCGCCGCTACAAATAGGGGCCAGACGCCGGCGCCCGGAAGTGGTAAAATTTTGATTGGTGCCGGCTTTTTCTGTGCAGTTTTTCCAACTTGGAAACGTGATATTTTTCCGCCGCCACGATTCCAACTTCTGCTTTCAGGGCGGGGGTGAAATTCACCCTCCAGCAAATATCATATTTCCTTGAAGAACAATAATAATTCGACCTGTAATCTTTAGGGTGGGTAGAAACTATCTCGAAACCTTGTTTAGAATGTTCAAATAAGTCAAAAAACAGATTTCATAATTTTTTTAACTTTTCACATTTTTCTTTAAATAAAGGTACTGAATTTTTCGAAGTGTGGGAAACATTTATGAATTCTTCCCAACTTACGCTGACCTACTCTGTGTTTGAATACAATTCAAAAGACATCACAAGAGATTATCAAATGGTTACTTTCAGGTGGATATTAAATTTGACGACTAAATGACCGGCACCTTTTATCTTTTCATTTATTATTTCGAGTGAAATAAACATCAGATAGTTCACCTGCCTCAGTTATAAAAAAAAATCAGACAAGAGACGGGAAATCTTTTCAAATACTGAACAAAATATTTGAATTGGCTCGTACAAACTTGGCGTTATACGTTCCTTCCTTTTTGTCCCAAACGAGACAAAAAGGGGGAAAAACGGAACAAAAAAAACCTCCATTGAACCTACCTCAGAATTGCCAGAATCAATATAAAATCTATCTTTCAGCAACAAAATTTCATATTTGCTAAAAAAGACACTTTTAAAAATACAATTTACCAGTTTTTATGAAGTCAGACCGAAATTACCGAAAAATTTAGCGATTGTCAGTAAAACACAGAAAATTTATAAAAGAACTGTCAAATTTACCGTATTTCGTCTACAGTCAAACCTCGATTTAACTTACTTTTTTATCTTTTTCAAGAAATCAACTCCGAAAAAAGGCGAGCAATCACTCTGCAGGAAAAGAAAGCAATTATTGATGCGTCATCCAAAAAGGGCAACGATCAGCTAGCAAAGGATTTTCGCATATCAAGAAGCACCATCGTAGGTATTCTGAAAGAAAAGGAAGTTATTCTGGCAGCGATCGATAGTGGAAGCAAAGCGAAGCGGCGCATCTTAAACCGGGCAAACATGAGAAAATGGAAGAGTCTCTTCTCGTTTGGCACAAGCAAATCAGAAGCAAAAACATCCAGTGACCGGCGATTTGTTAAAGGTATCCATAGATTTTTGTTGTTTTTCATCAAGCCTTTCAAGTATAATTTATCTACTTTAAGGAACAGGCGCTGGCGATTGCGGCTCAAATGAGAATTCTAGGCTTCGAAGCAAGTAATGGATGGCTCGAAAAGTTGAAACATGTATGATAGTTAAAATAAATGTTATAAAGACTTATTATTTACCTGTAGGTGTTGCTCTCACACTCGCTGAAATCATTGAAGATGTTGCTGCAATTAATGCGGATGGCGCTGGCGAGAATGACGACAATGAAGCCATGGAAGTGGAAGAGATAGAACAAGAGCAGCCACTGATCAGTCGTCTGTCATCTACAATTTGTTCGTCAATATCTGGAAGAAAACTCTGCTGATTTCAGAATACTTCGTGTTTGTTTTATGTTTGCTAATGTTTGTTGGGTTCAGTTGTCATTATTGTTCAAAATAAAATTGTATTTTCGTAGAATTTGACCTATTACCGTAAAATCCTAGATTTATATTTATATATTTAGATTTATATTTATTTAGATTTATATTTAGGTTTTCGTTCAACAAGGTGCAGGCACCACCTACGTCAATAACTTTTAAACCGAGAGCTGAAAAAAAAGAACAAAAGAGAGAGGATACCTAAGGCCAGAGCAAAGGATGACAGCATCAACAGAGAAGAGAGACAGAATTTTTAAACCGAGAGCTTCCCCACTTCAAATCGCAAGTGATTCAGGGCTTTTCCAAGCCTTTCCGTATCCGAGTTAACGACCCCTTTTTTAATTTCTGGTATGGAAGCCTCGATTTAACGACCACCCAATATAACGACCCCTTGATTTAACGACCCCTAGAGCCGGTCCCCAGGGGGTCGTTAAATCGAGGTTGACTGTAATAGAGCCTGCGGTGGCTTAATTTTACAGATGCCCGAATATATTGAAATTGTTATTCAAAAATGGCTCTGACTTTAAAGTTCCAGTGAAAAAACAAGAAGCGACTCTATTCGAAGAGAAAAAGTATTTGTGGGTTTAGGTGGGAAGATGTTGGAACTCACGCTGTATGTATGACTTATTCAGTATTAAAAAAATAACCTATTAATTTTCAAGGGCGGCTTTGGAACAGATCGAAAAGTCTGGTCTAACCCTAAAAATGCTTACAGAATTGAAGGAGGTGGAGCTTTGAATGCCGAGCAGAAGGTAAAACCAATTTTTAAAAAGTCTTATCACTAGATTTATATTTAGGTTTTCGTTCAACAAGGTGCAGGCACCACCTACGTCAATAACTTCTATGCTAGCAATATGTTGAGTTTGTGGGTATTTTGTGGAAACTGTGAGCCTGCATTCAAACTAACACCACGTTGAAAGGGGTAATTAGTAAAGAATAAAAATGATACCTCCTGCTCATTTTCTGAAATCTCTCGCCTATTTGTCTTAAATCCCTCGTTTTATTTTTGAATTGTATTTGCCCCTTTATTGTAAAATAATTATTTTCAAATTAATACTATTACTTAGCCTTGGACCTCAGCTTTAACATGAGCTACAACACTAAATTGTAAAGTTTCGAAAATAAAAGACTAGAAGAAAGCAAGTTTTTGCTTCAGTAACCACCTCCCACATTCAAATGCATAAATCTGTTTATTTTCTGCGATTCGCAATATAATTTTCTAGCTCATTAGTAAGCTAAGATCCCGGCTATAACTTTATAACTTTTATTCTCATTCTAGCCAATGCTGTCTGTATTCGGTATAAATACCAACTCCGGAGACGCCATCAAAATCAATGGACTTCAACTGTGCAACTCGAAGGAAATACACTACGTTTGCCGATCGCACGTTTTTTACAAACAAACTAGTACCACTGCCTCTAAGTATAATTGATATATACTAATTTTGAAATTAGAACTTATTTTATTGTAGCTGACTGTGACAGAAGAAACCAAAGTGGGGAAACCATTAAATGCAAGTCATGCAGAGATCCAAGTGCCAAAATAACCGTTGTCAACTAATTAGATTAGTCTCATCATAGTATTTATTCAGCATGAAAATAAAGCTATGTCACAACTGTTGAAAAATAAAGTCTTTTTGACGTTATTTCATTAAACCTGAGTTCGAGCGAGATCTTGTGATTACTCGGTGGTTCGGGTATATGGACACCACTGACCTGGACACCACAACCTGAACACCACCGCCTCGGTTCTACCAACCGGGCACCATCAACTAGTAGTCTAGTACCCTTTTTGTGCGGGTAGCTGGAGTAGGGAGAAGAGAAATCTAGATATTTTACAAGTTTTTGAACGTCTCCATTCATTGACTGCGGTTCTTCTTTCAAACAATTTTCATCATTTGCAAAATTCAGTAATTGTTTCAAATTTTCATTTATTTGTTCTAAGCTTGAGCCTCGTATATCAATAAGGATTTTTATTGTAATGTGAAGACCTAAGTCTAAACAGTAACTTTTTTCCCTAAAGAAACGAGACTTTCGGAATACATTTATTTTGAAAATCCAAGTTTGATGTAATTTTGAAAGCCTAAGCCTTTCGAAATAGCCAAGCCTAGGTAATTTTTGAAAGCGAAAAAAGAGTCTAAAATAATTTTCAGAATACGCAATCCTAAAAAGATTTCCAGAAAACAGAAGCCTAATATAATTTCGAAAGACAAAAGTCTAAAGTATTTTTTAAAGCCGAAGTCTGGAAAGGTATGTAAAACACAAATGTTTGTCTATTTAAGCAATTATACAAATATATATTTTAACAATGAAACAAATATTCAGACTAGCTACCCAGACTTAAGTCTCTAAGTTCAGAACAGTTATGGAAAAAAGTAGCTTGGGTAAAATTCTAGCCTTTTATCATAAGCGCCGTATCCAATGCTATATTAGAAAGCCAGTCCATGCACCGGAATACGTTAACTGATCAAGGGTCATATAAATATCTATTAATTTTTTTATTTTTAGTTTTTTTTTGTTAATATCTTAATAATATAAATTATTCATAATCAAAAGGAAGAATCCGGTAGTCTGAGCGATAACTTTTCTATTACAAGGAGAATACTTTTTAGACTGCTTCTTAGATATTTATGGATTTCTTATCTGTAAGGATCCTGTTATATTCCGATATTATAGGAGAGTCTTGCCCTAGTACTGTCTTTTGAAAGATTCATACGTAAAAATAGAACATGTTTTTAAATCCAGTGTTATTCCTCGTACTTTGAGTACGTCTTCACAGATCCTTTTGAATCTTTAATTCCAATCATATTGTTTTGTCCGGCTGCAACAAATTCTTCAATTGTATCTTTGAATATTCTCGAGTCATCTCACCTAGATAACTTCCTTCCTTAATTGGGTATACCTTTCGGGTGTTTGAAAATTACTGAGTCAGTGTCTGTGTACATAGTTAAAAACCAGGTGTGTCATTACATACTTTCATATACTCGAAAAGTTTAGCTCTTGCTGCATCGGCAGTAATCAAAGAAACTAAAAATTAGAAGTGCAAACTTCCTGTACTTCGACATCAAATAAATAACTCTAAAGATTGTGACCGCAGGCGCTTGATTAAATTTTGTCTACAATTAACCATGTTAGCACTACTAAGCTACCACCACCAGAGGTGTGTACCTTCTCGTCTTTGACAACTGATTATTGACAATTCGAACTTCATTAATTGAAATTTAAAAAATTGTACAATGTACTATCCGGCGTTTCAACGATCGGATTCGTAAATTTTCGCAATGCTAAACTCGTCCAGAAAGCATCTTGATATTTCATCAGCTGGCCGAAAATCATTTTGATTTTTTATCATCTGGACCAAACACCAGTTTAACTTTTTATTAACTGAGCCAAAATGGTATTTTATCTCCACTCGAAAAACTACGAAGGCATTTCAATTCGACGCTATTCGATTTAGTTAAAAGCCGTGGAGGTTACTCACCATTCATAATATTCCCAGTTCACTAGATTACTCTGATTCTCTAAAAAATGCCAAAACCACACCGTCCTCTTGATAGCGTATGTTTCTGTATCCAGTAAATAACAGCTAGTATATTTAATTTGCTCAAAGGGTATTCTAACTACCTAGAGGGTATTGTGATCACCTGGGGTGGTAGTAACAATCAAAATATCCGCGGATAAATCCGTATCCTGGGATAAAATCCGCGGATACGGATAATCGGTACTAACAATCAAAAAAATCCGCGGTTATTATCCGCGGATACGTATAAATATCCGCGGATAAAATCCGTAGTAACAATCAAATATCATCGGATATTCATCCCTATCCGCGGATATTATCCTTAGTAAAATTTAAAAAAAAAGGTTGAAACAAAGAGAAATGATTCAATCTTGTACATTTTGACTCTGATCGGCGGTAAATTTAAAAAAAATTAAATTGAAATTTCGTATCTGATACCGTATTTTCTCTAATTATAAACCCGGGTCGATGATTTTTCAACTCTTCGAAAATCAGAAAATTCTATGTTTATCTTGAAGTTTTCAGGCGCTTAACCAAATCTAAAAAGTGAAATCGGCAGAACCTGGGAGCCAAGAAAAGGCAAAAAATTTGCGAAATTTTCACTCTGCGCTGAATACAGACTCTCAAAGTCATAATTAGAGACCAGCCTATAATAAGAGAAAATACAGTAATCTCATTTGTCATTTGAGTTAGAATTCCACCCATGCTAAGACCAGCATCCTTGTTGAACAAGCTTTGGCAGGTGGAAAAAAGATTCATAGCCCACATGGAGAACTGCGCATAAGATTTGGCAAATGTGTCTAGTTTTATAGTACTTCTGCAGTCTTGCACAACATTGTATTGATTTGAAACAGTAACATTTCGATGGGATAGAAGATGATTTTGAAGAAATCAACCAGATATAAATATCACCATCATGGCTTACAGTAATAGTGGAAACACTTATCGAAACCATATTGTGCAATAAAATTTTCTTGATTCAGAAAATGATTAATTTAGGCATAAATCGTTTACTTTCTTATATATAGTAAGCACGAAAAAAGTATGAATAAAACATTGTATAATTTGAACAAACAGAAAAGTAGTAAGAAATGAAATTATAGAAAAAATAAAATACTAATATTTATCCGCGATTTTATCCGCGGATAAATCCGTGGATATATGCGCGGATTTATTCTCAGCTGCGGATAAATCCGCGGATAAATCCCCTAGGCAGAAAACTTTCATCAAAAATGAGAATAAGAATAGAAAGTCAAGAGAGAAATGAATTGCTAGTACCCGCCTTAAATACAGTGTAACGCGCTGGTATTTTTAAGCCATCAAGAACCTGAACTAGGGACACTGACAAAACTTAGTCAAGACAATATTTCGTAGGGCTTTCTCATAAAAACTAGACAACTGCACAACAATAATATTGCGAAATATTTCGTAGTGCCTATAGGTATAGGGCGAAAAAGGGGCGGAGCTTGAC
>SADC01001015.1:0-27609 GCA_004194705.1 Ditylenchus dipsaci
CATGCTGTTTGCTATCTTCACTCAGAAGGAATTGCTCATTGTGATTTGAAGCCAGACAATGTGTTGCTTTCGGATTTCCAAGCTAGTCATCCGCAGCTCAAGTTATGTGACTTCGGGTATTCTAAATTCATTGGTGATAACAGCGGTTGAGGAAAGTTGTTGGCACTCCCGCTTATCTTTGCTTCCGAAGTGTTGCTCAAAAAAGGTTGCCTATTGACTACTTGGCCAAATACGAGAAGCATTAAGTCAGTTCTATTTCTTCCTTTTCAGGTTACAACAAGAGTGTCGACATGTGGAGCATCGGCGTAATAATCTATGTCACTCTCTCAGGCAGCTTTCCATTCGATGAAGGCGAAGATGTGGCGTCGCAGCTGAAAACGTGACTTGTTTCTTTCCCACGAATCCTTGGAGCAAAATCAGCGACAGTGCGTGTGAACTGATCAAGAGCTTGCTGAGGATCCAGGTCTTATTATATTTATGACATAAGCTTTTAATGGTGTTCATCGCTTAGATCACCGAGCGTCTTACCATTGAGCAATGTCTAGATCATGAGTGGCTGAGGATGCTGAGGTTCATGAGAGCTCTTGAAATCTAGAACGAAGGCTTGGCGTTGTGACACTATTTGACATCTGTGGGGCAAAACTTGCATTCTTTCTTCATCCAAGCGGCCGAGAAGAGCGTAATGGTTTCTTTTGACTTGAGTCTCCGTTAATGAGTGTCTGTACTTGTTTTCACCGTGTGGGCTCTCCTGTTTGTTGCCAATTACTTTATTGTCCTATAATAAAAGTGTTTATGTGGTACGTGGTTGTATTTGGTGAAGTTTGAAACTTTTATTACGGACTTTCGGGCCTGACCTACTATGAGTAAGCCTTCCTGTGACAGCGATTTGTTTTAATATAAAAATAAGTGAGAAAATATTGACATAAAAGGGCCAAAACGGTTGTGCAAATTTGGAACGAAATCCGGCGATAGTAGAGAATACCAAACCCCCCCTTCAAAATCTGACCCTTAAAGTAACTACGAAATTCCTGTAACCACTGAGACCTCAGGCTCAAGGTAAGCCAGCGTATGTTAGGACTGACTAAGAAATGTCTTGCGCACTTTTGCCAGGGGCAGGGATATATATGAGGGTACTTTTAACATGAATTTAAAAATTAAACACTTATGGGGAGCGTCCTTCACTAGGGTCCAACAACTTCCTTTTTTGTCTATTGCATATTTCTGTGAAGATGCCAGCACTAAAGCCACTTTTGTAGAAAGCTTTATATTGGCGTCATAATTTTTCCGTAAATGTGACAGGTTTCTCAATAGGCAGTCGTTAAAATCTGGTCTATATCTTCATTTTTCAGAGTCTCCTGGAATTTAAATGTTGAGACCTATACTAATTCTGTGCAAAAAATTTGGTACAATTCTGGTATACCCCCAGCACTCACTTCTGGTATAACCCCAGCACTCAATTATGGTATACCCCCAGCACTTAAAGGGCATGCCCACGCTAATAAGAGGTGGTGCCCGGGAATTCAAAATTTTTCCTAATCATTGAAGTTCTATACGGATTTTTAAACCTGGTTTCTAACAAAACCATACCTAAAATTAAATTCTAGGACTTGTTTTGTTAGAAACCAAGCTGAAAAATCTGTACAGAAGTTCAATGGTTAGAAAAAATTTTGAATTCCGGGCACCACCTCTTACTAGCGTGGGCCTAGAGTTTCTGAATGGATAATTATCCGGATAATTATCGGATAATTATCCGGCTAATTATTCGTAATTAGCCGACCATATAAAACATGGCTAATTATAATTCTGTTGCTCGGAATTTAATAGTTGTTCAAAATGTTATAGTCCTGATATGAGAACTTAGACTCGGTATTATGGTTTCCAAAATCATAACGTATATATTTTGCCGTTATCGAAAATCAATGAAAGAATGTGTTGGGGAGAATTTCGTATGGCTAAACTACACAATCTTGAACTTGCTCAAAATCAATTTTTAACCACTTTTTTTCGATATTTCAAGGGTTGAAACGTGTAGAAAACATGTTTTAAGGGCGCCGACGACCATTTTTAGAAAAAAAAAATTCGACCGAAAATCGACTTTTTGCCTTGGGGGACCAAGATAAGCCAACCTGAAAGGGTACGCCGGTCTATTCGAGAAGGAGCGCACGTCAAACGCCGAAGAGGAAGAAGACGGAAGTGAAACAGAAATGGTAGATAAACAAAATTTTGCCGATAATGATTTATTCCTCGATGATCATGATTGAACCGCCATTGATATGTACTATAGTTGTCAATGCAGTTGGTTCGTGTATAAATTCAAGGATTTATGCAATTTTCGATCAATTACCGATATAAAATCATAATTAGCCGGTTTTTGGCTAATTACGGATAATTATCCGGATAATTATCCAGATAATTATCCGATTTTTAATTACCCGGCTAATAAAGCAACTCTAGTATGCCCTTTAAAGGGGCATGCTCGCGCCCGATGCAATAATTCTTGCATTTTAAATTCGCGGGTACCAGGCACGCCAGAGATTTTGAATTTCAAATTCAATTTTTGAAATCATTTTGAGTTCTGTGCTTTATCTTTCGTGACTTGTCGGTGATTTTCGCTCTCATTTTACGCTTGATTTTCTTACTGACTGTTTTGGTTTTAGCGTCAAAGATTCTCGTGTGCTCAGGTGGTAATTTTCGCGCATGCTCACGTTCTTTCATCGATCTTGCTGCTTGTATTAGATAAGTTTTATTTATTTTTGTGCGCCGTCATTTTCTTTTCCCTTGTTCTGTCTTTCAGGTGTCTATTTGGAGGTCTCAAGAGGGAAGGACATCAGCAGTGGTTATATTTATGATTTTAGGTTCTCTCCTCAGGTATTGCTAGACGTTTTTATACAAATCACGCTGCGACTGCATATATCCTGTCAAAGTCCCTTACAAAAGTAAATAAATATAGCAGGCAACCATTTACCTAGTGATTTTTGACTTTGTCAGCCTGTATACGGTTGAAGTGTCACTTTCTATGTGCCTTCGTGCTCCATTCCATGGCAGTATGGCTAGGCCCTTGTAACATATCTGTCGGAGCGCGTCAACTTCTCTGAAGAGGCTGCCTAGCGAAAGTGTTCATTCCGCTGGGCTTTTTACCGCTAATTTTCAGGTTCAATCGACAATTAGGGCTTCGTATCATTTTTGTAGCAGCTCACATATAGAAGACGATTAGACAACAGTCTAATTCATTCATCAACAACGCTTTTTTTTTTTTTTTCTTTTTTTTTTTTTTTTTTTTTTTTTTTTTTTTTTTTTATTTTTTTTCCGATTTTTTAAGGGTTGAAAAATAACTCCCCCGGGGACTTACTACAGAAAATACGGTAATTCTGTTTCATTCTGGTTGGACCGTTTTCTAAAATGGCCTGGTTGGCCACAAAGAGATTCCTTATGAGGATTTAACTTCCAGCCATAGTAGTCTCTCCGCAGTGGCTAACTCACTCTGATACCCAGGCTGGCGTCGGGTTGTTTAAAAATAGCAGCAACGGCACTTGATTTCAGGAAAAAAAGGCACAACCGAATATAGCCAAACAACTAAAGCCAGTTTAAATTGCTAGAGTAATCGTGTTCCTTTCTGTGCAAAACACTAACCTAATCCCTTACTATGAAAAGTTGAATCTCCCCTCATAGTTATTTCCAACTTCATCTTTTCTGGGGTGGGAAAAGGTGATTCTTTTATCTCGACTGAAAAATTTTCTCTCGGCATTGTATTCCGATAGAATAGCAGAGTTGTAGAGTTAAAATAGCCAAAAAAATTAATTGTAAGATATGCTCACTCATCAGAAAAAGTATCTATAATAATGATAAATTTATTGGCTCTATATGTGTTCTAGAGGGCACCCAAAAAATATGCCTTGGTTCCCCCCTGTCGATTTTTTTGCAAAAAAACTTTTTATTCTAGCTTCAGAAGCTTTTAATAACACTTTTAACTATTTTAAAGCAAAAAATTTTTGGTGTAAAATGTCTAAGAAATTGTTGCCTTGGTCCCCCAAGCTGATATAGGCTTACGCAAGGGCAGGCCAGCGCATGCTAGGACGAACTCGAACATGTTTTTCATACTTCTTTAAGCTTCAAACAGCATCTTTGAGTCTGTCCTAACATACGCTGGCCTACCCTTGTCTAAAGCTTAAGCCTGAAAATAATAATATTTTGAGAACAACAATTTGTGCCAAAAAACCACAGGGGATCAAGGCATATTTTTTGGCTGTAAGTACTTTCCCCAGTCAAATTACTCTTTACCCGTCAAATCGTAAAAATTTGTTTTTTTCGAGTATTTCTTAAACTTTTTCTTTCAATTTTTTTAAAGTTTTTATACCAGCATGTAGCCCGGGATCTCAGCTTCCAACCAGCTATTAACTAATTCACTGAGATATTAAAAAATTATAGAAAAAAGTCATTTTATAGAGCAAATTTTTTGAAAATTTTGGTCCATACAAAGACTTTTTTCTCCCACTTTTTGAAATCTCAGAAATTGAGTCAACAGCTAGTTAGAAAGCCGAGATCCAAGGCTATATTTTGATGTAAAAATATTGAGAGAAATTAAAAACTTTTGGGGATAAAAACACATTTTTACGATTTGACGGGGTAAAGGAATAATTTAGCGGGGCAAAAGAATAATTTGACGGGGTAAAACAATTTGAGCCTATTTTTTGGGTGCACCCTCGAACACATTCAGAGCCAACTTATTCGTGAACAGCAAGTCATAGCTACTCTATTATAGCTGACAAAAACCCCTTGGCCAATTTACTTCAACCTTTTTACAGAAATCACAAGGCAGCGCTGCTACACCGATCCAATTTATAAACAAAACATGGGTACGCCGGTCTATTCGAGAAGGAGCGCACGTCAAACGCCGAAGAGGAAGAAGACGGAAGTGAAACAGAAATGGTAGATAAACAAAATTTTGCCGATAATGATTTATTCCTCGATGATCATGATTGAACCGCCATGATATGTACTATAGTTGTCAATGCAGTTGGTTCGTGTATAAATTCAAGGATTTATGCAATTTTCGATCAATTACCGATATAAAATCATAATTAGCCGGTTTTTGGCTAATTACGGATAATTATCCGGATAATTATCCAGATAATTATCCGATTTTTAATTACCCGGCTAATAAAGCAACTCTAGGTATGCCCCTTTAAAGGGGCATGCTCGCGCCCGATGCAATAATTCTTGCATTTTAAATTCGCGGGTACCAGGCACGCCAGAGATTTTGAATTTCAAATTCAAATTTTGAAATCATTTGAGTTCTGTGCTTTATCTTTCGTGACTTGTCGGTGATTTTCGCTCTCATTTTACGCTTGATTTTCTTACTGACTGTTTTGGTTTTAGCGTCAAAGATTCTCGTGTGCTCAGGTGGTAATTTTCGCGCATGCTCACGTTCTTTCATCGATCTTGCTGCTTGTATTAGATAAGTTTTATTTATTTTGTGCGCCGTCATTTTCTTTTCCCTTGTTCTGTCTTTCAGGTGTCTATTTGGAGGTCTCAAGAGGGAAGGACATCAGCAGTGGTTATATTTATGATTTTAGGTTCTCTCCTCAGGTATTGCTAGACGTTTTTATACAAATCACGCTGCGACTGCATATATCCTGTCAAAGTCCCTTACAAAAGTAAATAAATATAGCAGGCAACCATTTACCTAGTGATTTTTGACTTTGTCAGCCTGTATACGGTTGAAGTGTCACTTTCTATGTGCCTTCGTGCTCCATTCCATGGCAGTATGGCTAGGCCCTTGTAACATATCTGTCGGAGCGCGTCAACTTCTCTGAAGAGGCTGCCTAGCGAAAGTGTTCATTCCGCTGGGCTTTTTACCGCTAATTTTCAGGTTCAATCGACAATTAGGGCTTCGTATCATTTTTGTAGCAGCTCACATATAGAAGACGATTAGACAACAGTCTAATTCATTCATCAACAACGCTTTTTTTTTTTTTTTTTTTTTTTTTTTTTTTTTTTTTTTTTTTTATTTTTTTTCCGATTTTTAAGGGTTGAAAAATAACTCCCCCGGGGACTTACTACAGAAAATACGGTAATTCTGTTTCATTCTGGTTGGACCGTTTTCTAAAATGGCCTGGTTGGCCACAAAGAGATTCCTTATGAGGATTTAACTTCCAGCCATAGTAGTCTCTCCGCAGTGGCTAACTCACTCTGATACCCAGGCTGGCGTCGGGTTGTTTAAAAATAGCAGCAACGGCACTTGATTTCAGGAAAAAAAGGCACAACCGAATATAGCCAAACAACTAAAGCCAGTTTAAATTGCTAGAGTAATCGTGTTCCTTTCTGTGCAAAACACTAACCTAATCCCTTACTATGAAAAGTTGAATCTCCCCTCATAGTTATTTCCAAACTTCATCTTTTCTGGGGTGGGAAAAGGTGATTCTTTTATCTCGACTGAAAAATTTTCTCTCGGGCATTGTATTCCGATAGAATAGCAGAGTTGTAGAGTTAAAATAGCCAAAAAAATTAATTGTAAGATATGCTCACTCATCAGAAAAAGTATCTATAATAATGATAAATTTATTGGCTCTATATGTGTTCTAGAGGGCACCCAAAAAATATGCCTTGGTTCCCCCCTGTCGATTTTTTTTGCAAAAAAACTTTTTATTCTAGCTTCAGAAGCTTTAATAACACTTTTAACTATTTTAAAGCAAAAAAATTTTTGGTGTAAAATGTCTAAGAAATTGTTGCCTTGGTCCCCAAGCTGATATAGGCTTACGCAAGGGCAGGCCAGCGCATGCTAGGACGAACTCGAACATGTTTTTCATACTTCTTTAAGCTTCAAACAGCATCTTTGAGTCTGTCCTAACATACGCTGGCCTACCCTTGTCTAAAGCTTAAGCCTGAAAAATAATAATATTTTGAGAACAACAATTTGTGCCAAAAAACCACAGGGGATCAAGGCATATTTTTTGGCTGTAAGTACTTTCCCCAGTCAAATTACTCTTTTACCCCGTCAAATCGTAAAAATTTGTTTTTTTCGAGTATTTCTTAAACTTTTTCTTTCAATTTTTTTAAAGTTTTTATACCAGCATGTAGCCCGGGATCTCAGCTTTCCAACCAGCTATTAACTAATTCACTGAGATATTAAAAAATTATAGAAAAAAGTCATTTTATAGAGCAAATTTTTTGAAAATTTTGGTCCATACAAAGACTTTTTTCTCCCACTTTTTGAAATCTCAGAAATTGAGTCAACAGCTAGTTAGAAAGCCGAGATCCAAGGCTATATTTTGATGTAAAATATTGAGAGAAATTAAAAACTTTTGGGGATAAAAACACATTTTTACGATTTGACGGGGTAAAGGAATAATTTAGCGGGGCAAAAGAATAATTTGACGGGGTAAAACAATTTGAGCCTATTTTTTTGGGTGCACCCTCGAACACATTCAGAGCCAACTTATTCGTGAACAGCAAGTCATAGCTACTCTATTATAGCTGACAAAACCCCTTTGGCCAATTTACTTCAACCTTTTTACAGAAATCACAAGGCAGCGCTGCTACACCGATCCAATTTATAAACAAAACATGGCAAAATAAGTGAGAGGTATCGAAACCTAGTTGATTGCCGAGCAAACACCACCAACAGATGCTATAGTCGACAGCGATAAAAGCCAGAGAGTTCGTGTTGGGACGGACTTAATTTTGACTCCATTCTCAGAACCATATTAAATTACACACAGTAGCGCAGAATATTTAGAGAAAAAGCTTACTTTATGGATACGCAAAAGTACAGGGTGTCACAAGCAGTGTTGTAAATCGCAGCGTTGTAAATCCATTCATTTTGGACCCGAAAATACAAGGAACAGGGGTTAAAATTTATCTATGGAATGACCTGTTACAGTGTACTCCAGCCCAAGAATACATTTTCTTCTAGTCGTATTTGCCTAATTTTATAATAGCGAATTGATTGACATGTAAAATATTTAAAACAAATAATTCGCATAGCTATTTTCTTGTGTTTTTACTTGGCACGCGGCACATACAGCTTTAGTTCCCTCAGAAAATTTCAGATTTCGCAGAGTTGAATTTTACACCGGCGCCCGGTACGGCGGCCGGTGCCGATTTTGATACATTTCGGCGCCCGGTTCTGACACATACTTTTAAGAAGCAAGAGCATTTTGACTTACCGTATTTCTTCTAATAAGCGAGCATGCCCGTTTATTTTTCAATCACCCAAAAATCGGAAAATTTTGAATTCGATCTCGATATTTTTGGGTGCTTAGCTAAAATCCGAAAAGTGGAATCGGTAGAGCTCGTGGGAGTTAAGAAAATGCATAAAACAGCTTTGCGAAATATTTACTCTGGGCTAAGATATACGCCTTCAAAGTCGAGGGTGCCCGTTTAATAGAAACTGCCCGCTTATAAGAAGAAATACGGTATAATAGCGAATTGATTGACATGTAAAAATATTTAAAACAAATAATTCGCATAGCTATTTTTCTTGTGTTTTTACTTGGCACGCGGCGCCAATTTTTCACATTTTTTGCGCCGGCGTTAACTTTTTTGTCAATGGCGCCCGGCACCGATTTTTCACACAGAGGGCGCCGGCGCCGATTCCCGGCGCCGGGCGTTGTTTTTTTCAAAAAAACCGGCGCCCTGGTCGCGCCTGGCGCCGATTTTTTGGCCGAGCAAGTATGGGCACAACCGACCCACCATCTTCGGCTTACACAAGATTCAACGAAATGAAAGCACCCTTCAAACTGACTAAATTTTTATTATACGGTTCATAAATAACACAGCCAAGAGCATTACAAGTAACAACTATAGTACTAACGGAATCGTGCATCCAAGATTCTTCCTCAGCAGTTTGAATGACTTAGGAGAGCCTGAAGTTGCTTCACTTGCGCATCCTTTTCTTCGCTCTGACGCACAGACTCTTGCAGTTGAGCACGCAGAGCCTCATACTCTTTCCAACCATAGTCCAGTCGCTGCTCCAGCTCTCTGACGGTCTCTTCCAAGATGGTCTTGCTCGGCTCCTGCAAATAGAATTAAAATTTTCAAACTGCACAGCAGTTAGACTAAGTAATACCTGCTTCGAAATTTGCATATTTTCCGCCTTGAGTTGGGTAGCCTCCATCGTCAATGCATCTCGCTGCTGCGTCAATTCTTTCATCTTTTGCTCCTGAGTTTCGATTGTGTTCTTATAGGTAGCAATAAGATCTGTTTGCGCTTGCTGATCAGTCATGAATTCACCATATGGGCGGAAGACCTTCAGCAGTTCATCTGAAAATAAAAGAGCTTACTTCATAAACTTAGTGACCGACTTTGTCATGTCACACATAACCAACCACCGATATCAACCGTAGATGCCGAGGACATAGTGACCAAATTTTTATGAAGTGGATGGCGTCCCGTCCACCGTTCGTTCCTATTAAAAGAATGGGTTGGCACCCCGCATTCTACACCAGTAAACAGGCCGTCTACAGCTCAGTGGCAGGAGCCGGTTTGGTCACCAGGACCAATAGAAACGGTCTTTGTACCAAAAGTTGACTATAGGGAAAAATAAGACAAACAGATTGAAAAACCTTCTAGACCTTCAAGGAATTTATGGAGCGTCTCGAACTGCTGCTTCAGATTTCTTTCCGTTTCCTCTGCCGGCGCTTTTCCTGCCAACGAGCGAATCTTAGTGCGGCGGCTCTCAGCAGTCTCCATAGATGAAACGATGATCCTTATGATTTGCACGACAAAGATAAAGTTGGCGATCTTCTGGCTAGTCCATTCAATGCTGTCCGGGCCTAGGTCTTCCACATATCCAGGCTGCTGCAGCACCACTTTCGAAGGCTGCATGAACGACCAGCCACCGCTGTCAGATTCTTTATCAGGCTGAATAACGAAATTTTTTTGAGAACAATCCTCAATTTCAACATAATTACCTTTCTTCACGAAAAAGTTGCTGGGTAACAGGATTGTCTTTGAGCATATTAAGCATCACGACCATACAATCTTCAACCACAATGCCTATTGATAAATGAATGTTTATAGCACATGAAAAGTTCAGGTCATATCCAGGGATGATATTTCGATCCTATTTGTCAAAAAAATAGGATATTTTAGGATATTTTAATATCCTATAATATCCCAATATCCTATTTAGGATATTTATCCTAAATAGGATAAATATCCTAAATAGAATACTGGATATTATACATATTAAAATATCCAAAGTATCCTAATTAGGATGGAAATCTCATCCCTCTCACCCCATATGACTCATATCTAGGTAGCTTTGAGTGTTTAATCGGTTTTCCAAGAATTGCATTGCCAAATTTTCACATTTTCGGTAGGGCACTACCGTACTTACCATTACAGCACCATCGATATAATCGCAGTATAAGAAACAATTTTGTTGTCATCCTACATTGAGCAATTTTGCTAGTGGTAGGATTTCATAGGACCCGATACATTCTCTAACTTTCGGAGCCATTTTTGTTCTTCTATCCGTGTATTTTATTCTTGAATTTGTTACAGTAAATTAGCTTTGTGTTTAAATGAGGCATAATGAAGTTGTTCTCGAATAAATTTCATGATTTTTCTTATTTTTAAATTTTTGACCTTTTCTGGGGTTATTACCGTATTACCGTATTTCTTCTAATTGCCGCCCCGGGGCGCTTATTTTTCGATCGACCTCTAGTGGGTGGGGAGGCGGTGGGCTTATTAGAGTCGTTTTGTAACTTTTGGGTGAAACCCTAAAATTCAAAATGCGAATTAGAGGGGGTGGCAATAAGAGGAAATATGAAAAAATAGCTTCGAAGATTGGCCTTTAAAAATATTGAGCTTGGAACTTCAATGTAGGAAACGCTGAACTAAATCCAAAAATCATTCCACGAAAGAAGCAAAGACACAGAGTCGAGAAAATAAAACTTACTATCCAACGGCTCTTTCTCGATCACCAAAAAGAGAAGTCGGAAAGTATTTTCGTAAGCCAGAAGACACTGTAGGCGCTGTTTCCACGGCTTAGTTCGCTGAGCATGAGAACCACATCATTTCGAATAAATTCTCGCTCCTCCTGCAGCAGGTCGACGATCTTTGAAACACCTGAATAAACACAGTCAAGATATGACAAACAATAAAAGGGACCAACCCATAGGAACATTCATAATAGCTTGTTTGCACATCACAGGCATCATCTCTCATCAGAGTATTCAGCAAGTTGATTGCATTCCTACAAACAGCTGTGTTGACGGTCGAAAATTGAAGCTGAAACTAACTTTCGAATAGCGAAGTCGTTGCATTCCAACTGCTTGATGATTGAGCCCATAACACTGACCTCGAGCACCACAGGCGACGATTCTTTATTTGTTTCTCCATCAGATTGTCGATTTGCCAGAAACTGAACAGAACACAATAAAAGTAGAATTTTTCAAAGAGGGTAACGGCGTGCGGTCAATTGATCTACGGTCAATTGGTCTACGGTCAATTAACGGACAAAGCTTTTTTCTGGAGCAAAAAGACTTTTATTTGGCACAAAAAGACTTTTATTTGGAGCAAAAAGACTTTTTTTTTGGGTCAAAAAAACTTTTTTTTGGGGCAAAAAGACTTTTTTTGGGGCAAGAAAATTTTTTGAAGCAAATTGGCTTTTTCTGTGCAAATTTTTTTAGGATAAAACGGAAATATGCCACGCTCTGGAGAAAAAGTGCCACGTTTTAGTGAAAAAGTGCCACGTTTTTTCGATTCTAGTCAAGAAGGCGAAAAAGTGCCACGTTTTAGTGAAAAAGTGCCACGTTTTTTTCAAATTTGCCTAGTTTTGCACAGATATGCTGGTTTATTGGTCGCTTTGTTCCAAGGACATATCAATAGCAAGCTAATGGTAATCTTCAAAATTTCAGGTGTAAATCATTGATTTATCTAAGAAACCTTATTGTCAGAAACGTGGCAGATTTTCACAAAACGTGGCACTTTTTCTCCAAAACGTGGCACATTTTCACAAAAACGTGGCACTTTTTCACAAAGCGTGGCACTTTTTCACTAAAACGTGGCACTTTTTCACAAAAACGTGGCACTTTTTCGCCTTCTTGACTAGAATCGAAAAAACGTGGCACTTTTTCTCCAGAACGTGGCATTTTTACGTATCGTCCATTTTTTTAGTTGTAATTCTGCATTCCCTTTCATTTTTCTAACGGGCGACGGTAAATTCATCTACAGTAAATTCATATACAAGGTTCAAATCCCTGTGGAGGTGATTTATTTTATCAGAATATTCGAATCCGATAGGAGGCATCACTTTTCAAGGACACTCATTTGGCCTCGATATTTGGAAACTGTGTCTTAAAGCCACTTTTATAGTCCTTTTACAAACTTAGGCAAGGCCTTAGTTGCAGGGAAACCCTGCACCCCGAAATCCGAGGCGGGTACCTTTGAATATGTGAATATATCCACCTGGCTGGCCTAAAAAAGATTTTTATTTTAATTTAGACGTATGTTAAACCTTGCTAGCAATTCTGTTGGACAGGACCAAATATATATTTGTAGCCACCCGGACTTCTATACCTGGGTACCACCTGTCAAACATGACCCCCACACACAAGAAAAGTGGGTTGTTTTTTACTTTGACGGAGTTTCATTTTTATCGGGCAGCCAGGTGGATATCCACCCAACCGAAGAATACCAAGGCATTTCGCTCCGCGTAGGGGAATCTCAATTTAGGTACTAACAAATCCAATTACCTTCACAAATTTAAGTCAGAAAAATGGGTTTTTTCCTATATATTTCAAAAAAATTATTTTTCAGACCATCCAGGTGGATATTCACCTGACCAGGTGGTACCTACCCATGTTCTGCGGTTGGGGTGGGTAAAAATGCCCTTTTAGTCCTGCAAAACAGGTTTCCCCATAGCTTTTTTGTACATGACAGGATCGGTTGTTGAGGAACTTTGCTTTTTCAGGTCTTCCACGTGGATGTCCACTTCGCCAGGATGTGCCCACCCTATGTTTTTTATTTTGATGGCAAAAATAACAATTTTAGTATTATCAAACCCAATTCTGTACAAGATTTTATATCACAATAAGCGGTTTATTTTCGATTTTGAAAAAATTCTTATTTAGATGAATATCTCCCCAACCATGTGGTACCCACCCAGGGTTTTGGAAATTGGGTAGCGAAGTTTGCAATTTATATCCTGTTGAACCTACTTACCCACACAATTTTGTGTGAGGAAAGATGATTTGTTTTCAATTTTTAACAAACTTTAATTTTACAAGCCAGTTACGGGCTCAGGTAGATATCCACCTGAGCCCTGGGTACTAACCCCAGGTTTCACGGTCCGGATGGGTAAAATCGCACTCTTTGTCCTATCAAACATAATTTCTCACAATATCTTACGTATTATAGGACTAACTTTTTTTCTAATTTGATTAACTTTTTTCAGGTTGTCTAGGTGGTGATCCACCTACCCGAAGATACCCATCCAAATTTTGGGTTTGGACCTTTAAGGTGCCAAGACTATACAAAATGATTCATGACGACTAGGATTCGAACATTCTGATAAAATGGATCACAGAGCTTGGTTGGTTAGAGATGCGCGCACTCACTTACCTTAGACATAATTCCGAGAAGACTCTTGAACAAAAATGCATTTAGAGACTATTTTTGCCCAGCTCCAGTGACCAAAACATGGTAAAACAGGTAAAAAGTCAAAATTTAAAAGTGTCCAAAAAATCGATTTTTTATTGACCAGAAGTTAAAAATAATGTCTTTTTTGAACTTCTGAGGCCGTTTTAGGTCGATATAGGGTGTTTAAAAACACTTTTAAAAAAAGTTGATTTGGTGCGGGGGGGGGTATATCCAAGGGTAAAATATCGATTACCGACGGTCAATGAATTTTTTTTAAAATTTTTGATCAAAATCGTCAATTTTCAGGCCAAAAGTTTCTGAAAAGTCGACCCTAACACCAAAATCTCATCTTGAATACGAATCCGTCGAGATCAGATCGAAATAATTTTTATGTGCTGATATATAGCTATTTTGAGTAGATGGATCAGGAATTTGGCACCATTCACCTATTTTAATGGGTATCTCAGTCTATAAAAAATATTTTGATCTGATCTCAACGGATTCGGATTTAGGATGAGATTTTGATGTTAGGTTCGACTTTCCAGAAACTTTTGGCCTGAAAATTGACGATTTTTATCAAAAATTTCGAAAAAAAAATTCATTGACCGTCGGTAATCGATAGCCGTCCATATCCAAGTAGGGTCGACTATTTTTTTCTAATTTGATTAACTTTTTTCAGGTCGTCTAGGTGGTGATCCACCTACCGAAGATACCCACCCAAATTTTGGGGTTTGGACCTTTAAGGTGCCAAGACTATAAAAAATGATTCATGACCACTAGGATTCAAACTTTCTGATAAAATGGATTATCTCCACAGGCATTTTAACCTTGTATATAAATTTACCGTCGCCCGTAAGAAAAATAAAAGGGAATGCAGAATGCAGGCTAAAAAAAGTTTTTTTGCTCCAGAAAAAAGCTTGTCCTCAATTAACCTACAGATTGGTTTAAACTAGCTTTTTCATTCTAAATGTATGGTTACCCACGCTCATTTGATTTTTTATTAGAATTTTCAGCTTTTAGCTGGTTAACAAACCATACTATCCAAGATCACCTCGACAACCACAAACCACCTTAAACCACCCCAAACCATCCTTTGCCAACATATATGTGGGGAGGAGAATCCCTAAACCCCTAAACCCTCCTTTTTTTCTTACAAAATTTTGTTTTCAAAAGTATCGTTTTATTTAAATACTTTTATTTAAAACAATTTGAGCCTTAGAGAAAGTACAGTGTATGATTTTTTACATATGCTTTTAAATTAAATTTTACCTAGGGAATAATTTTACAGAATTGTGATGCGAAATATAAAAGCGTTCTAACCGAAAATTCGCTGTTACGAAAATGTTTGTTACGAAAGTTCGCTGTTACGAAAATTCGTTGTTACGAAATTGTCCTGTTACGAAACTTCGTACAGCCGCACAAGTTTGACCTTTTTTAGCAGTATTAAAAGAGTTATAGCTAAAAATAATGTCAGATTCGTGCTCAGCGTGTAAAATCAGGTCTAGGAGTGGTTTCTGAAAGAAAAAAAACATCGAAAAAATTTACCTCGCCCTGGTCGATTTTTTTCAATTCAAATTGAAATTTTCCAACTAGACCTCTACCGGGGCTTAATTTACCCATTTTCACGAACAATATGTCAAATCTTTTATTACAGATGTTTTTTAGATTGAATTTCACCTGGAAACTCATTTTACAAAACTGTGTTGCGAAATATAAAATCAGTCCAACCAGTCGAGGGTTATGTCGCGGTGCAGGTGCGGCTGAAAGTTGCGGGTCGAGGTGTAGGTGTTGGTTGATGTGAGAACACATCGAACTACAACGGCACCCACACTCACACCTACACCGCTCACTGTGAGAACATGACATCGATCTCGACCTGCACCCGCACCTACACTAGCCCATTGTGAGACCCCTACATATTTTTTCCCCTTTTATTTACAAGTTTAGTGTCAAAATGATCCTCACACTCTTGGCTATCCAATAAGACTATCAGCACAGGCTTTTTACACCTACGGAGCTTGTAACCATAGTGACCACGCCGTCCTACGCCGTCCTAATTTTTTTCATCGCCGTCCTGCATTTTAATAATATTTTTCATTATGGACCGGCTTTTTTTATTTTACAACATATAATCAGTTTTATTTTTATACTTTATTTTTAGGCGACCGTCCAAGTTTTCTTTCATTTTCATTTCAAAAAATGGGGCCGTCCTAATTTCACACAAAAATTTTCAAAAAGTCGGTTGAATTAGGACGGCCCCATTTTTTGAAATGAAAATGAAAGAAAACTTGGACGGTCACCTAAAAATTAAGTATAAAAATAAAAACTGATTATATGTTGTAAAATAAAAAAAGGCTGTCCATAATGAAAAATATTGTTAAAATGCAGGACGGCGATGAAAAAAATTAGGACGGCGTAGGACGGCGTGGTCACTATGCTTGTAACCAGGCTAAAATAGGCCAAATTTCTGAAAATCAATGGTTTTCGGTGTTTTCTTTGACTGGTCTCACTGAAAATTTCTGACTTTTTTCTACAAGTCACAAGTTTCACACACCGAAATGTAGCCAAGCCTCTAGGCTTTCCTTTAAGCTATCAAACAGAGAAAAAGTTAGTATAAAGTTGGAGCTATAATTCTAAAAACATCCACCTGTGTCCTTATAGGCGATGCATATAAGAAGTTCGCATGTTCCAGTTGATTCTGGCACAATTTGCGGTGGCACAATGTGGTTTGACACAAGCGGCTCCTGCCCCCTTTTTTATCTGATAGAGAAACATTGGAACTTTAAATTTCGTATCTTGCACGCCACATTATCAATGCAAAACTTTTTTCAATAACTGTCTCAACAAATTCCAAGACAATTTTTTTCTTTTTGCCGCTGTTTTATTGCTTTCTGCCGCCGCTTTTTTCAAATGACGCCGCTCGCCGCTCTGCTTGCCGCTGTGTTTTTTTCAAAGCTAACGCTCGTTGGGCCACTTGCCGAGACTCTTTGACACACCGCAACCGGCGAGCCTTTTCCGCCGCTACCGTTGATTTATGATAATGCCACCGCTGCTCGCAGCTGCTTTTTTGGCCGTGAAAGTTTGCTTGTTCCATCAATTTCTTGTCATCCTTTATTAAAACATCAAAAAAAAGGCTAGGGAAACTTGCCAAAAACGAAATATGCCAAAACGAAATTTGCCGAAACGAAATTTGGCCAACGAACCAACGGGGGACCAAGGCAGTTTTTACGTTTTTTTCAAAATTTTCGAAATCGTGTCCTAACCACCTAAAACCACCCCAAACCAGCGAAAATCATCCAAAATCACCCAAACCACCCAAATCACACCAAACCACCAGAACACCAAAAACCACCAGAAACCATTCGAAACTTCACCAAACAAAAATTAAAATTTATAAATTTAATTTAAATTTTTAGTCTGAACCAACCAAACCAAGTGGTCGTCGACTTGGATCGAATTTTTTTTACGTTTTTGGATTCAAATCCTATTTTCTGGACTTATTCGTGCACGCTGAACATGGTTTGACAGTGGTAAAATCACGTTTTACCGAGAAATTTTTGAGTTTTTGGGGAATAATTGATTTTACCAAAATCAATTATTTGCCAAAACTCAAAAAATAACTGAGAAAACGGCATTTTGCCACTGTCAAACCATTTTCAGCGTGCAGGAATCAGTCTAGAAAACTGGTTTTAGAACCCAAAAACGTAAAAAAAAAATTTGATCCAAGTGGACGACCACTTGGTTTGGTTGGTTCAGACTAGAGTTGTGGAAATGTCCGGACATTTTCAAATCGGACATATGTCCGAAATTCGGACATTTTCGAACATTTTCTGTTAACCCTAGTAAATATGTCTTATATTAAGATAAAGACCAAGAATGAGCACAAATAGCTTTATTGACATCAACCAAAGACAAACAACACTATTCTCCGATATCATTCGACAAAAATTCAAATTCATTCGATAGATTGAACTAGAGTTGTGAAATGGACAGATGTCCGGGCATATGTCCGGACATATGCCCGGACATATGTCGGGACATTTTAGAAAATGTCCCGTTAACTAAAAATCGGACATTTTCTTGTTGTTTTTGTCCCAACGATTATTTTATTACTCTTAGTCCGGCAAAATCATTCTTCACTTCTGCTCACTGAAATTCTTCTAATTTCTGCTTATAAATTATGTTTCAGGTTGCCATATCTAAGCCTCAAATAGGATATCATGAAAAGATGGTTTGCTTTCGATTTCTAATGTTTTTATTTTTTTCAGTTGTCCGAGGCGGATATCCACCTGGCCAGGTGGTACGCACCACGAGGTTTGGGATTTGGTGACTTCAATCGCCATTTTATTTTAACAAACGCAATTCTGCACACGATTTTGCCTATGATGGCATAGCTCTTTTTTAGATTTAGAATTTTTTAAAATTTTTCAGGTACTCCAGGTACCTGGAACACCTGAATAACAGTATTAGATTCAATCTATCGAATGAATTTGAATTTTTGTCGAATGATATCGGAGAATAGCGTTGTTTGTCTTTGGTTGATGTCAATAAAGCTTATTTGTGCTCATTCTTGGTCTTTATCTTAATATAAGACATATTTACTAGGGTTAACAGAAAATGTTCGAAAATGTCCGAATTTCGGACATATGTCCGATTTGAAAATGTCCGGACATTTCCACAACTCTAGTCTGAACCAACCAAACCAAGTGGTCGTCCACTTGGATCAAAATTTTTTTTTTACGTTTTGGTTCTAAAACCAGTTTTCTAGACTGATTCCTGCACGCTGAAAATGGTTTGACAGTGGCAAAATGCCGTTTTCTCAGTTTTTTTTGAGTTTTGGCAAATAATTGATTTGGTAAAATCAATTATTCCCCAAAAACTCAAAAATTTCTCGGTAAAACGTGATTTACCACTGTCAAACCATGTTCAGCGTGCACGAATAAGTCCAGAAAATAGGATTTGGAATCCAAAAACGTAAAAAAAATTCGATCCAAGTCGACGACCACTTGGTTTGGTTGGTTAAGACTAAAAATTTAAATTAAATTTATAAATTTTAATTTTTGTTTGGTGAAGTTTCGAATGGTTTCTGGTGGTTTTTGGTGTTCTGGGTGGTTTGGTGTGATTTTGGGTGGTTTTGGGTGATTTTGGATGATTTTCGCTGGTTTGGGGTGGTTTTAGGTGGTTAGGACACGATTTCGAAAATTTTGAAAAAAAACGTTAAAAACTGCCTTGGTCCCCCCTGTTGGTTCGCTGGCCAAATTTCGTTTCGGCAAATTTAGTTTTGGCGCATTTCGATTTGGCAAATTTCGTTTTGGCAAGTTTCCCCTAGTCAAAAAAAACTTATTACAGAAAATAACGGAAGGCTTTTTTTATTAATATGCTAAAGAATGCATTTTTGACAAGAGTCAATCAGAGTAAGTTGGATATGTGGAGATTAAAAAATTTTGAGCTTCTTCATTTGGCTTTACCTGCGCCATCCTCCTTCCAGAATTCGTAGTCCTCAGGTGTTATTTCCTAAACAAACTCATCATATTATTTGAGAGACACTATCCCCAAATAACATCCAGCCCCGTCCCCCTCCAAAGAGTATTTTTTCTCTAAGCACACTTTTTTCATTTTCACCTATTTCACACCTTTAGGACCGACAATACCAAGGGTATTTAAGCGCTTAAGACTAGAACACTTCACATTGCAATGGATTGGGGTGAATAAATCGAGGGAACCGAAAAAAGTAGGCTTTGATAAAAAAATACTCTTTGGATGGGGGTTATTTGGGGGGTTTTCACGATTTGAAACAGAAAAACACTCCAAATCCACGCCTTTATTTTCGTGAAATGTAGCCCTGTAATTCTAGTTCCGGCCGGAGTACACAATGTGCATGTCGCTCAGAAATACCCAAATTAAATTTAATTCGTGCTTCTTTTGATGTTTAACATTGAGAAAACATATTTTTAGAATTGGGAATCCAAACAAGGTGTATTTTTATGGGCTAGACTTTACTTGACTACCCCCCACGGCTGACCCACTTTCGAGGTGAATTTTTAAAAAACCGATTGCATATTCGTGTTTCTCGGCCCGGATTTTTACGGGAAATGGTCATCAGATTCTGTGAAAGTGAATTATTTTTTTGGATTTGCCTTGGTCCTCCAAGGTAAAATTTTGAAAAGATTTGAAAAAAAACTTTTTTCAAATTGGCGCTTTTTTGAATTTTAAAGGGGCATGCCCACGCTAATAAGAGTGGTGCCCGGGAATTCAAATTTTTTCCTAATTATGAAATTCTGTACGGATTTTTCAACTTGGTTTCTAACAAAACAAGGCCTAGAATTTATTTTAGGTATGTTTTTGTTAAAAACCAGGTTTCAAAATCCGTA
Source organism: Ditylenchus dipsaci (assembly GCA_004194705.1). Lineage (NCBI taxonomy): Eukaryota > Metazoa > Nematoda > Chromadorea > Rhabditida > Anguinidae > Ditylenchus > Ditylenchus dipsaci. The sequence continues at coordinate 19,959 of SADC01001015.1, forward strand.
CATAAGTTCAATGATTAGGAAAAAATTTTGAATTCCCGGGCACCACCTCTTATTAGCGTGGGCATGCCCCTTTAAAGGAATAAGGCTGTATCGGGAGGGGAAGGGAATAAAAAGGGCCACTAATCACACAGGGCTCACTAACAAGAAGATGTTGAACATAGTTTTGAATACTGGGTATGCATGTGTTTTCATGCATCCAGAGTCACTTTCGAGTGATTTGTGTCTAAGGTATGTGGGTGTGCGCATCTCAACTCCAACCCCCAAGCTCCTAAGCCCCCGAAGGGGCGCAGGGGGCTTGAGAGTTAAGCCTCGTGTCCAATTAGCGGATTTTCCTTTCACTCTCACCTCTCACTTTCAGTGTGTGTCCAATTAGCGGACACTTATTTTTACTTTCACTCTCACTCTCACTTGCACTCAATTTTCGTGTGTCCAATTAGCGGAATTTTCAAATATTCGAACCAGCAACCTCTACATCACTCCTAGAATCGCTCAGAACCACATCCAGAGTGGCCTAAAGGCAAAAATAACTGGTTTTCGGGGGTTTACTAAAGGGGGGTAAACTTTTTGCGAAAATTCGATTGAGCGGATCAGATTTCGGGTCCGATAGGCTTAATCGCTTAGAATTCCAGGTCCACGGTGGTTTTGAGTGGTTCAGGGTGGATTAGTGTGGAATTCTGAGCGATTGAGCCTATCGGACCCAAAATCTGATCCGCTCAATCGAGTTTTCGCAAAAAGTTTACCCCCCTTTAGTAAACCCCCAAAAAACCAGTTATTTCTGCCTATTGGGCTCTAGGTTAATTCATTTTGGATTACATAGAACTGTTTTTCTGCTCAATCACAATGATCCCCCAAACTTTGGGGTTCAGCACTTTGGAGTGGGTACCTTTCTAGAGTATTGAGATTCTGGTTAGTCAAAACAGGATTTTGGTCCTAACAAACAGTTTTCAGCTCGCAATTTTGGGTTGGATAGCATGGTTATTTGTTCCTGAAAAATAAAAAAAATTTTGTGGGCGAATTTACCTGTAGGCGAATTTACCGTTTCCCTGCCTATTGGCTACTCCGACGTGAGTTCTCGGCGATCCTAATAAGGAGAGATGTTGGTGTAGTGCCTTACGTACTTAGAAGGGAGGTCGCTGGTTCGAATCCGGAGTGCAGAAATAAATAAAAAATTAGAAAAAATTGCCCTTCAGTCTGCCTCTCAGTCTGCCTCCCAGTCTTTTCAGTTTCAAGTCTTTTAAAGTTGCCATTCACTCTCACTATCAGTCTGCCTTTCACTCTCACTCTGACTTTGGACACACACTGAGAGTGAAAGTGAGAGTGAGGGACAAAGTCAGAGTGAGAGTGAAAGGTTTGTTGTGTGTCCAATGAAGAGTGAGAGTGTCAAAAGAAGGTGAAAATCCGCTAATTGGACATGAGGCTTTAGAGATTCGCGCACTCACTTACCTTAGACATGATTCCGAGGAGAACTGTTGATCATAAAATGCATATATAGGCTTTTTTGCTACGGCCCAAGTTGAAAAACATGGTAATACAGCCAAAACGTGTCAAAATTTACTTTTTGACGTTTTGCCATAAAACTGGCCCCCTTTTATTCCCTTCCCCTCCCAATACAGCCCCTATTCCCTTTAAAATTCAAAAGGCGCCAATTTAAAATTATTTTTTCAAATTATTTCTAAAATTTACCGTGGGAGATCATGGCAAATCGCAAATTTTTTTTTCACTTTGACAGAATCTGATGGGGCCAAGTAAAGTGTTACCTTTTTATGGCAGTTTTTGCTTTTTAAATGTTAGAATCATTGTTTTTTTTGCAAAAACGATCGGCAAAATCGGAATACTTGCGTTATTTGGGACCAGACTGTAAAAACAGAACTAGAAAGATGGGGCTAAAAAAGTGTTGGACCCTAGGCGGGGACGAACTTTCGGGCTATATGTTAATGAGAGGCTCGACTGTAGCGTCAAAATGAGCCCTGCCTAAACAAAAAAAATTCCAACAGAAGGTGGCCTTTTTCACAAAAAGCGGACATTTTTCACGAATGGGGGGAATTTTCCCGTTTTGTCTATTAGAATTTAAAAACCAATGAAGATATTTTGCTAAATTTACTGGCATCTCAACTGCATACGTTCCTTCCACATAATCGTCCTGTGACTTAGGCGATACTTATATAAAGTTTGCAAATTCTCGTCCGCAAATGTTTGTCCGCAAGTTCTCGCCCGCAAATGTTTGTCCGCAAGGTTTGATCCGCAAAAGTTGAAGCTAAAAAAACCTCATTCGCAAAGCTTAGTCCGCAATAATCACGTCCGGAAACACCCATCCGCGAAATATTGTCCGCAAGTCTGGCCAACCCATTTTGCGCAATTTGAAATCGCGGAATCGCTCGCTGCCCGTAAAATAAGGTTCTAAGAGCGGTGTTTGGAAAATATGAACCTAAAAAAATGACCTCGCCCTGGACTATGTTTTGTCTGGGCTTAATTCAGTCATTTTTATGAACAATATGTCAAATCTTTTTACATATGTTTTTAAATTAAATTTTACCACGGAAATAATTTTACAGAATTGTGATGCAAAATATAAAAACGTTCTAACCAGCCGAGGGTGATGTCACGGTGCAGGTGCTGGTCGAGGTGTAGGTGTTGGTTGATGTGTGAACGCATCCACCTACACTCGCACCTACACGCACACTTTTCAATATAATTCAAGCGTTTATACAACGAGAAACAGAAGACGAAGTGAAAAAGCGGATATAAAAAAATCGATGGCGCAAATGTCACTGTGTCAAATAATTTTTGGCATAAAGGATTTTAGCCAGTCAGCCGGCTCCAAAATATAAACTCTATAGTCACTTATGCTGCAAACAAACTTTGTAGTAAAAACGTGACATAGTTCAAATACCATATAAAGATGGGCTTGCAAAAAACGGCAAAAAGTGGGCTTAAATACAAAAATCTACCCAAAATCCAGGCTGAAATCCGCCATATAAAAATTAGAGGGCAAGGAATTTTTTTAAATAGTAACTTCAATTATACATGTACATTCTTAAAAGAAAGCCAAGATATTGTATTTGAAGGTTGCGTTGAGATATCCGACATAAGATTGCAAAAATGGCAAAAAGTTGGACTTAAAGGAGCATACCAGCGCGTTACACGGTTAATTTCAAATTTGCAAAAGGCGGGGACCAGCCATATTCAAACGAGAATTAATTTTAAATGCGGCTATACTATAGAATCCCCCCCCCCCAGCTAGCGAAAAATTTACTTTTCCTGAAGGGGAAAGGACCCGTCCCATTTGATTCTCGTGCTCTGAATAGGCATGGAAACACTTTGGTTTCCGAAAAATCGAAAAAAAAATTTTTCGATTTGCCTTGGTCCCCCAAGGTAAAAAATTTAAGAAAATTCAAAAAATATATTTTTTTGAATTCCCGCCAAAACATTTTTACAGGGAATTAGGGCTGTATTCGGAGGGGAAGGGACAAAAGAGGGCCACTAATCACACAGAGCCCATTAACAAGAAGATGTTGAACATAGTTTTGAATACTGGGGCCTACCGCATAAATAAACTCTGGTATGCATGCTTTTTCATGCATCCAGAGTCACTTTCGAGTGATTTGTGTCTAAGGTATGTGGTGTGCGCATCTCAACTCCAAGCAACCAAGCCCCCTGCGCCCCCGAAGAGGAAGCCTCGGCTTGGTAGGTTGGATATGCGGGCACTCACTTACCTTAGACATATTTTCGAGAAGTACTCTTGACCATAAAATGCATATAGAGTCTTTTTTTGCCACGGCCCAGTTGAAAAACATGGTAGGACATCCGAAATAGTCCAGAATTCACTTTTTTAATAATTTTTCCATGAAAGTGGCCCTGTTTATTCCCTTCCCCTCCCAATACAGCCCTAAATCCCTTAAAAAATGTTTTGGCGGGAATTCAAAAAAATATCTTTTTTGAATTTTCTTAAATTTTTACCTTGGGGACCAAGGCAAATCGAAAAAATTTTTTTTCGATTTTTCGGAAACCAAAGTGTTTCCGTGCCTATTCAGAGCACGAGAATCAAAATGGGACGGGTCCTTTCCCCTTCAGGAAAAGTAAATTTTTCGCTAGCTGGGGGAGGGGGATTCTATAGTGTTACCTTAAATGCAAATTTGTTATTCTGTAAAGAACAATAAGTTATGAAAAGCACACTGTCAGTCTAATAACATGGGTAGCTCGGTGGTAATGTGCTAATGTAGTCCAAATATGGTCGAGTTCGGTTCCAGCATGGTGTATAGCTTTTGGACCCTAGTAGCGAATACCCCCCCCCCAACAAATTTTTTTTCAAAATCAGGTTTTAACCATTTCTAAGTAATTCAAATGCGCTGAAAACGATAAAAAACGTGTTTTCGGGCATTTTCTGGCCTAAAAAGTTGATTTTTGGAAAAAAAAAATTTTGACCAAAATTCGACTTTTTGCCTTGGGGGACCAAGGTATTCTACCTCGTTTTGTCACTGGAGCTAGGCAAAAAGAGTCTCTTTATGCATTTTATGATCAAGAGTCTTGCTCGGAATTATTTCCAAGGTAAGTGAGTGCGCGCATCTCTAACTCTCAAGCCCCCTGCGCCCCCTTCGGGGGCGCAGGGGGCTTGGGGCTTGGAGTTGAGATGCGCACACCCACATACCTTAGACACAAATCACTCGAAAGTGACTCTGGATGCATGAAAAAGCATGCATACCAGAGTTTCTTTATGCGGTAGGCCCCAGCTAACAAAACTATGTTCAAATTCCATCTTTTTAGGACTCTAGGTACCATTTTTTAGGTGGTTAACCTTGGTCCCCAAGGCAAAAAGTCGAATTTTGGTCAAAAAAATTTTTTTTCCAAAAATCAACTTTTTAGGCCAGAAAATGCCCGAAAACACGTTTTTATCGTTTTCAGCGCATTTGAATTACTTAGAAATGGTTAAAACCTGATTTTGAAAAAAAATTTGTTGAGGGGGGGGGTATTCGCTACTAGCGCCGCTTTTTGTATAAATGACAAAGTTATATCTAAAAAAAATTCTCGTTTGAATATACCCGTCCCCGCCTTTGCGAATTTGAAATTGCCAGTGTAACGCGCTGGTATGCCCCTTCAAACATAGAATTGGCGACCCACCCACATGCGAACTACTATATAGAGATATAGTCGTCTGTTCAGCAAACACTACATACCAGGGCAGCATCGGATATGAAAAAATACCGGATCGGATATCGGATATTCAAAAATATCGGATCGGATATCGGATATCAAAAAGTGCCGGATATCGGTTATCGGATATCGGATTTCGGATATTTTCAAAATTTTCTCGTGAAACACTTTATTTGCACTTTGCTATGGTTCCGTTCCTTTCAAAAAATGCATCCCATTTTTGTTCGTTAAGCATCTGAAAGCCATAAATGTAAGCTTGGAAGAACAAGACAAAAAAAATGCAGGAGAAAATCGTGTAAAAATGACCGCAAAAGAATTCGTTTTCACCTATTTTTAAAAATAAATTCAAAAAATTATTCAAAAGTTTTTTTCAAAACAGCCTGTCTTTATCCGATTTTATCCGAAAATCGGTCATTTTTTCGGATATCGGATACCGGATATCGGATGTCAAAAAGTGCCGGATATCGGATGTCGGATATCCGATGCAGCCCTGCTACATACCATTTGAAAAAGTAAGAAAAAAATGCTCCAAAGTAAAATAAAACAAAGTCTTCAAAACAAAGTCGTGGCCCAAATACTATATAAAGATTTATGGACTTTCAAAGGTAAAAATTACGCAACATCAAAATATCAACATTAGAAAAATTCCAAGTCTATTATTTTATCATCTAAAATATGGTGCCGACTGCCTGTTTGAGTTGGTGGTGTTTGGAACGAGCCATTTGACTGAGACTTTCTTTTAGCCCTTTCGACCATTCCTCTTTGTTGTCATGAGCTGAGGGAGGTAGTATGCGGTAGTCCCGCAAATACTTCTCATAGGCAGTCATCTCCTTGGCTAGGGCATCTCTCTGGCTTCGCTGCTCCAGGATCTGAACAGCTGCATATGGTCAAAGAATAGGCGAAGCCATGATTTTCTGACGGGGGGGGGTGTTAAATAGGCTAAAAATCATGACGAAGGAGGGCTAAAAATGCAAAAAAGCTAAATAGGGCTAAAAAAAGGCTAAAAAATCATAACGGGGGGGGGGGGGGGTGCGGGGGTCGGCTATAGGCCCGCTAGCACCACCACCCTCCCCCCTGGGTACACCTATGGGTCAAAGTGAAAGTTTGGTGAAAAAGTAAAAACCTGGAATGCTCGTTGTGCTGGAAGTTGGCTGGCATTTGAAGTGGCACAACCAGTGGAGAGGGAAGTTGCTTGGCAGACAGGGATTTGAGTTTGGTCATACCAGCCAGGGGAAGAAAGGCCTGGCCTGCCAGATCATCGTAAGACATGACATCATGGTCGAGCACAGTGAGGCACAGACAAGCTCCATTGGTGAAAAAAAGTTCCTCGGGAACAGCTCTGAAAATGAAGAATTTATTGTATGAAAAATGGAATGGGGCAAATGGTTGGCCATTTTCGAATTTGGACATTTGGTTGGTCATACCCCGGCCATTTAACAAGCATTTCCATGATTGAAATCTGCCAAGATAAGACAAATGGATGGCCATCTTGAAATGGCTATACCATGTTCTGTCATGTGGCCATGAAGCCAATTCACAGGGATTTTACTAGACAGCCCTAGCCCATGTTATAAATGGCTTTTTGGTGGGCTGTTTGAAATAGCCTTTTTTTGTTGTGTAATTCAATCTAATTTATTCAGAATGACCCTTCCGAATTGGAAGTTCCAATGCTGAATTTAGAGCTGTGCAATTTTCCGGAAAATTTCTGTAATCAGCAATCATGAGTCAGGATTCCTGCTAAAAATTACGAGTATATTTTTGGAATAGTTTGAATCAATTTTGTCTTTAAATGGCTTTTATTAAATTTTCACAGCAAACTTTATTGAAGGCCACGATAAGGCCATTCATAAATTAGGGTCGAATCGCTTCGTTTGCGAATTTTTGCCAGTTGGGGATTTCCTCTTCTGTTTTTTACATGCTATACCTTTCGTGGATCATGAATCCTTCACGTGTCCTGATTTCACTGTACATCCATTTTTATAGCAAGCAAAAGAATTGTGCACCGAATTTGACCGACTTCAAAACTGTTTTAAGCTATGGGAAACAAATCGGTGAGTTCTGATTTCTTTGGTTATGCAGTACTCAACCACCCAATCTTTAGATGGATGCGATTGTCTCTACCATGGACGCTGAGCTAAATTCGCGATTCAATCTCGACCACTGGCCGGCAGCTCTTCGATGAACTGACAAAAGCAATTGGACTGCGAGAGACATGGTACTTCGGGCTGCAATACATCAATAACAAGGAAGTTAGCGCATGGCTGAAGCTGGACAAGAAAGTACTGAAACAAGATCTCAGAAAAGGGCTTCCACTGCATCTCAAGTTTCGAGCCAAGTTCTTCCCTGAAAGTGTGGAAGATGAGATCATTCAGGATGTCACTTTGGTATGTCAACTTGATGTCCATTCTGTTCGAGCATTTTGGAAAATTGGGCGCTACTAGCGATACCCCCCCAAGCACCGACCTTTAAAAATTGCTGTAACTACCCTTGCAAACAACAAGTT
>SADC01001015.1:27626-268800 GCA_004194705.1 Ditylenchus dipsaci
GATGGTTGTACGGATAGCTTCTCCTAAGTTAGATTCGTATACTACAAGTACGACTCAAAGCGAATTGTTAGGTTGGTTTATGGTGTGAACCTAGTTAGACTTTTTCAGCATATCGAGAATCCGTCAAATGTCAAGCGTGGAACAAGTGCTGGACGGTAGTGTGTCTAGCTGTAAGAATTCTTGAGCGAAGCCGGAAAAAAAGAGAAAAGGAGACACTATTTGAACTAAATTATGATCCAATTAATTGATATAGTTCTATGAATCTGAAAGCGTTATTGATTAATCAGGTATACTTTCTATCCGGGCGTCTTTGCTATGTGAGCTGCTACAAAGATGCAAGACGTAAAGATATGGTCCAATGGTCGATTGAACCTGAAATTAGTGCTATAAAGCCCAGCGGAATAAACACTTTCGCTAGGCAGCCTCTTCAGAGAAGTTGACGCGCTCCGACAGATATGTTACAAGGGCCTAGCCATACTGCCATAGAATGAAGCACGAAGGCACATAGAAAGTGACACTTCGACCGCATACAGGCTGACAAAGTCGAAAGTCGCTACGTAAATGGCTGCCTGCTATATTTGACGTTACATTTATAAGGGACTTTGACAGGATGTATGCAGTCACTGCGTAAATTGTGTGAAAAATGTGTAAAAATACCCGAGCAAAGAACCTAAAATTCCTTCTTGAGACCTCCAGATAGACACCTAAAAAACGGAGCAAGGAAAAAGCAAATGACGGCACAGAAAATAAAAAAACTTATCTAATACAAACAGCAAGATCAAGAGAAGAACCTGAGCATGCACGAGAATGACCAGCTGACACACGAGATTATTTGACGCTAAAACCAAAACAGTCAGTTAGTAAGAAAGGCAAGCGTAAAAAATTAGAGCAAAAATTACCGGCAAGTCACGACAGATCAAAGCACAGAACTCAAAATGATTTCAAAATTTGATTTTGAAATTCAAATCTCTGGCGTGCCTGGTACCCGCCAATTTGAAATGCAGGAATTATTCCATCGGGCGCGAGCATGCCCCTTTAACTCTCGCTGTATAGTGCTAAGCTTTCCACAATGCTGTTTGTTTGACTGGTCAAGTTCTCTCTCTCGTTTCAAGTTTTTGTAGATAATTAAATATGCGAATATGAATGTCTAAAGATGTATTTGTTAAATTGGCAAAAATAAAGTTTTGTTTCTATTTATTGGGCTTCTTTTGCCTCGTTTGGACTGGATTTTGACATAATTTGATGGGAAAAAAAGATTTTGACCTAGAATTTGACTGGTCAAGTTCTCGAAAAGATTTTGACCGGTTAATTTCACTAAACCGGGTACTTCTTTAGTTAACAACCCTCCCTCCCCCATACTGGGATTTTTTGAAAAGTGACCCAAAATCACAACCACGCCCCCCTCCCCGAATTTTTTTTTCCGCACAACAAGATACGAGAAGCATTTCTAAACACTTTCTGAATTAAAAAAGTTGAAATTTATCAAAAAAATTGCCACCCGCTTTCTAAGGGTAGATGGTCTTTTTCGGGTATTTTAGGGTCCTTTTTGGGGGATTTATCACATTTTTCTTGCTGGAGCTGAGCAAAAGAGTCTCTAAATGCATTTTTGATCAAGACTCTTGCTCGGAATTATGTCTAAGGTAAGTCTGTGCGCGCATCTCTTCAGAAAGTGTTTAGAAATGCTTTTCGTATCTTCTTGTGCAGAAAAAATTGTTGTGCAGAAAATCACAAGTTGGGGGGTGATTTTGGGTCACTTTTCAAAAATCCGAGTATGGGGGGGGGACTAAAGAAGTGCCCTAAACCGATATATTTCACTAATTTAGTCTTAAAATATTTTTCGAAATAATTTCTTTATAAATTTATTGTACGGTCATAACTTTAAAATTATTTACTGCCGAATCTACTGCCGAAAATATTTCAAAAAATGAATATTTTTCACACATTTAGACATTAGTAAATTATTGCCCGTAGGCAGGGCTCCCAGATGTCCTTATTTATTAGATTTATCTTTTTTTTTGGGGTTCCGAATATTTTTTTGTCAGAGTTTTTGTCAAAATCTTATTTGTGGTAGCCAAAAAGTCAATAAGCACTGCAAAAATTAGTATTTGTCGACAAAATGCCCTGAAATGACCTGCTTTCTAGCGAATTTTCTTATTTTCGAAATTTTTTTATGGGAGCCCTACTCATGCACCATATTTGAAAGTTGACAATATTCGTGCAGGGTGCTCATCTGCATTTTATTTGAACATTTTATTTAATTTGGGACCTGAATATATAGAATTTCACGTCAAAATCTTTATTTTGTTGCGCAAATTACGAGAAGCACTGGATCAAAATAACGAGATGAAAGCTTTGTATTTATGTCTGTGCTAGTAATCTAGCTACTCACTGTTTTTTATTTATCAATTATAAAATAGCTAGACAATACCCACTTTTCAGTTTAGCTCATAAAAAAGGTGAAATGTTTGTGGGCGTTGGAGAATTTTTCCTTATATCCGTTGCCTCATCTATTGTAGCCTTGCATTTTTGACACAAATCTTGCTATTTGGATCACATCACTGTCAATTTTAGTGCTAATTGGGTAAGCCATTTACAGTCTACTCTCGATAAACTGGCAGCCCTGGGGACCAGTCTGGGGTGCCAGTTTATCGGAGGTGCCAGTTTATTGGATGTTACTTTGCCTAATTTCTTTGTCGGCCAGCCAAATAGGGCTTTTTCAATGTGCCAGTTTATCGAGGGTGCCAGTTTATTGGAGTGCCAGTTTAACGAGAGTCGACTGTATTGACAAATCGAAGAGTCTGGAATTTAATTTTAGACACGTGTTGAGAGAGATCACCTATTTTGCTCGGCATGCTATTCCTTGTCAGCTATTAAAAGTTGCGCGCAGGTTTTGCTTGGTGATCGTGGTGGAATCTTGAAGTCGGATGCTGAACTATCACAGAATGGGACATTTGGGTAATATTCACTCGTCCAAAAAGTTTGTGCATTTAAAAAAAATGTAATCCATAAAATGAGCGTGGTGCGCAGAACAGTTAAATTTATCTATCAGATAAAATTCAAATTATTTTTATCTGACGAAAAAAATTTTGTCGGTCAGGTGAAATTCGATTTTTAAATTAAAATCATTACTCAATTGAAAAGTAGGTTCCACAATTGAAATCTATAGAATTTGCTAAGAATAATAGTGACTAAAATATTTCATGGGTTCCGCCAGAAATTCAGGCTAAAAAATTTGAAAAAAGCCCATTAACTATTTTAGTCACTATTATTCTTAAGAATTCTATATATTTTAATTGTGGAACCTACTTTTTAATTTTATAATGGTTTAATTTAAAAATCGAATTTTATCTGACCGATAAAATTTTATGTGTCAGAAAAATTTCATCTGGCAGATAATTTTTATCATTTTTAAGGAAAAATACAATGCCCAATTTTTTCTGAAGAATCTGATCATGGAGAGTGCTCGAATGGAAGATAATCTCAAATTCGTGTTTCTCGACCCTGATTTCATAAATTCTGAGCAGAATTTTTTTTGGAATCACAGTCAAAATTTCAAAATTTTTAAAAGGAAAAAGCCCTGTATTCGGAGGGGAAGAGAAAAATTGGGTTCCACTTTTATGACTCTCTCGTAAAATCATGGTCGAGAACTACGAAAATGAAATTATCTTTTCCATCTGAGCAGTCTGCGTGGGAAGATTCTCCAGTCAAGCCGTTTTTTTAATAACGTACGATTTTTCCAGACGACCGAATATTTTTTTTGAATATGAGTTACCCTTGTCAGATTTCAGCACTTATATTGGCTATCGTGGAGTGGCTTCGACTGACATAAACTTTATCCAGGCTATTCTTTCCAAGTACTCAGCCAATTTTCAAGAACGACCTGTAAGTATTGTTTTTTGTATTTTCTATTTACCCAAAAAACAACCTATAGGCTCCCTTCAAATTGCTCTCTTACGAACCACTCAATCTGGACATGAACGTGCTGAATCTGAAGACTGGAGCTCGTTGGAAAAAGATTCGGGGTCTGATTATGCCGACTTTTTTTACGGAAAATCTTCGCCAGGTTTGCAAGCAAAATTATTCAAAAAGCAGCAACTTTTCATATTGTAGTTCGGATCAATTTTTGATGACTCAGCCAAACAACTTTGCCATTATTTGGAAAGCTTTGCATTAAATGACTCCATAATAGATCTAAACGAGTAATATTTAATGTCAAAATCTTGTAAAATACAGGGGACCCAAAAAATTCCGCGATTTCAAACGCCCGTAGCTTTTTGTTCTAAAGCGATTTTGACAAACGAATTTTTCGCATTCGGCTATCCTTGAGCCCCAAACTCATTTGGTATATTTAGTCAACAACACTATTATGTTTAGTTTCTCCTGTGGTTTGGGCTCTGGTCAATGGATGGCTACTGGATAGAAAAGGTCCAACCCACAGGGAGGACCAAGCAAAGATAGTGTTTTCAACTTCATATACCAAATGAATTTGGGGCTCAAAGAAAGCCAAACCCAAAGAACAGTTTGTCGAAATTGCATCGAAACAAAAAAAACGGCCGTTTGAAGTTGGGAAAATTTCTTGTGCCACCCTGTATTTGGCACTTTATTTTTTTAGACCCATACCGTTTAACCCCTTTTACCTACCTCAAAAGGCAAAAAATTATAACTAATTTTTTTCTCATTTTTTTTAATATCTGTATGATATAGATTGTATGAACCGGGGCACGCCTATAACCCCGATTTTTGTCAGACGCACTGAAGTGTAGTCCGGCTCAGAAAACGGTTTTAGATACCATTACAAAGTCAAAAATACAATGAAAACAGCAAAAATATTTGAAATAAACTTAGTCAAAATGTTTTTTGTCTTTTTGCAATCATTTGCAAAAAATTTAGACTCATGGACAAAATGGCGATGAAAGTGGCATTGAAAAGTTTTTTCTCCTACGAAAGTGACATTTTTGGTAACGATGCTAGCGATGATGAAATTCTCAGCCAATTAAGGGGAGTCTTTATAGACAACGCTCCTTTCGTGGTCTCGTTAATTCGTAATATTTCATAGCCATTAATGTTTGTCAGTTTAATCATTCGTATAAAAAGTTTAGTTGCTTTTCCAAATTTGACTGCAGCAATCCGCCAATGGACTGGCCATCAGCTTGTGACTAACTCTGAGAACTACTTCTTCCTTAGCTTTCTGGGCCGCTTGCTAGACATAGAAAAGCTGGTGATGTGGTAATATGGTTTACTCGGATCTATCAAAAAAATATTCCTTGGTCCGCCTCGTGTTTTTTTAAAATGGCTTGGCCTCTTTGTTCTTTTTCAGATAACCATAATGAACAGAGGGGACCAATGCATCTTTCAAGAAATAACAACAGGGGCACCAAGGCATTTTTTCTGCCCTATCCCTGAATGGAGGGTTTTGCCTTGGTCCCCTTCTGTTGTTTTTTTGTGAATTTTTGGGCTTTAGGCTTAGGCAAGGGTAGGCGAGCGTATGTTAGGACGGAATCAAACGTATTTTAGACTTATGATTTAGTTCGTCTCAACATACGCTGGCCTACTTTTGCCTGAGCCTTTTATTAAAAACTCACAAAAAATAACAAAAGGGGACCAAGGCAAAACCCCCACCAGCCCCGCCCCCATTGAGGGATAGGGCCCATTTTTCGGCACCAGCTTGAAGGATAGAACCGTTTTCTCTGATTTAATCTACAATTTTTTGTGTCAGCGTCACAACGACTATCTTCAACTTATTGCGGATTCCTATGCTGGAGAAGATAATAGAGGTGCTGAGCGAAATCTGAGCCGAATTGAAGTATGTTTCTCCATTGTGTCTAAGGGAAAAATTAATTTTTGTAGCAGTTTTTTTTTTGTTAAACTAGAGTTGCCTTGATCTCAGTCACTATTATTTCCTGCAGAAGAAAAAGATTTCTTAAAGCATGCCCGTTGCTGATAGGAAAATTTTGGAAGGCGGCTACCAGTGAAATTTAGACGCGAATTAAATGGACGCATTTCGGTAAAAGTCGAAGAGAAATAATGCACCCAATCGGAATCGAACTGACCATCGACGTTGTCAATATGGCACTGTTTTACCACTAGGCCACCGTAAAAGCCCAAGTACCCGCTGCATCGAAAGAGTATTTGGTTCTTACGGGTTATCCGCACCACCTGTTTTTCAAAAGGCAATAAAGATTACTGAATTGTAAATAAAAAGAAAAGGTGGTGCGATAACCCGTAAGAACCGAGTATTTTTCTCTAAGCCTACCTTTTTCGGTTCCCCTGATTTTTTACATCCCAACCTATTGCAATATAATGGCTTTTGGCTTCTTCGCGGCCAAAAACCTTTGGTATTGTCGGTGCAAAAGGTGTCAAATATGCAGAAAATGAAAAAAAAATTAACTCAGAGAAAAATACTCTTTGAAGGGTGGCGGGCACTTGGGCTCTTGTCCTAGGCCACCGATGCTATTGAATATGGAAAGTGTATTGATTACTTATTCTCCACAGGGTATTCAACTAAATTTATTTCCAAATTATTTTTTTTGAATTGACCTGGTACCCGACTTTTGAAACATTCCCATCAGTGACGGGCAGGCCCTTTTAAACTCATCAATTTTTGAGTCAATTTTTTTGAAACTTTTGTTCTGCCCGTTTTCGCTAGACCGTTTTTCGAAAATTTGTTTTGACACAAGTTCATGAATTTCAGAATTTTGTAGTAAATAATGAAGAAAACACTATTTTCGTTGTGTTCCTGGTCTGTGGGTGGTCGTTATATGAGTATTGCTTCAATCACACAGCAGACAAAGCCAAATTGTGTTTTTTCATGTTTTATACAAAAAAAGTTGTCATTTTTGAAAACAAATTTAAAAAAAATTGTCTTTAATAAAGACTTTGGCCAAAAGTTACAAATTATTTAACCCGGAAAAAGATGAGCATTATTTCAGGCAATAGCACAGTTATACATAATGTTAATTGCTAGTTATGCGAATGTGGGCAAGGCGCTAAGTATAGCTACTCATCTGTTGGCTGAAAATCAAGATGCTCAAGATAAGCTCAGAGAGGAAATTTCAAACATTTTGGGTGGGCGTAGCAAGTGCACTTACCAGGATGCCGCTGCCATGACTTATATGAAACAGGTGATCAACGAAATATTGCGATTGTATCCAGTAGTTCCAAGGTTAATTCTTTTAAAATCAACAGAGTGAATATTGATTTATAGATTTTCTCGCTTCTGCTCAACGCCGATTGTGGTTGGTGGGATTGCTTTCACAGAAGGACAGACTTTTACTTTACCAGTGTTTGCGCTTCATCGGGACCCTCGCTACTACAGAAACCCTTATGAATTTAATCCAGAACGGTTGGTTTTTATTCCTTTCGTGGCTTACTTGTCTTTTTATTTGATAAACGATTAAAGAGCACATCTTATCTAGATAGTAGGGTACCGCCCCCCCCTCCTTTCCAGACATTTGCCTTGGCCCTCAAATTTATTTTTAATAGGTTTTTGGTACTTTTCCTATTTTTCATTCAAAATTTTCAATACGAATTCACAACTTTATTGAAAAATGCAAATAAAAAATATAAAGGTAAAAAAATAGCTCGGGGCCAAGACCGATTTTTAGGGTTTTTGTTCACGCACATGGGTGTAATCTTATTTGCATCTACTTTTTTTTTTAGATTCTCGGAAGAGGAAAATGCAAAGCGTCCGAAATTTACTTTTTTGCCATTTGGATATGGGCATCGTCAGTGTGTTGGGTACCGTTTTTCTATGCTGGAAATGTCGGTCATCATTGCAAATCTTGTTAAATGCTATCGATTTACAACTGTGAAGGTAATCCCATTTTTCGTTTTGTTCATAGTAAAGCAAAAATATTCCAGGATAGCGAGAGTGGTCTTTTTGTGCGTGTAACACGTCTCTGAAAAATATTTTTTTTTTAAAGTATTGACTGTTCTCATTCTATTACAATAGACTTTATGACAACTGAGTATTTGTTCTCTTACAGTTTTATGATGAGCAAAATAAATTGAAAAAAAGGCTTTTAATTCAAGACAGATACATTGACAGAAACACACTTTTTTGGAAGTTTTTGAATTTCGCCAACTAATTTATTGAAAATGACCCCTAAATTGGATTTTGCATTTGTCTTTGACTTTTTGTGTTAAATATTTTATTTTAAAAATTTTTCGCGTGATCGTGCAGCCCGAGATTTCAGGTTTTGATCGAGCTATTCAACAATACGGGATTGCACCCCACTAACCGCCTCTTCCGACCCCCACCCCCCCCCCCAATTGATATTGATCAAATCACAGGGAGACTAAGAAAAACAGAGCCAATTTTTTTAGAACAGGGTACGAAAAATAGGGCAAAAACACAATGCCACAAACACGATTTTGAATTAGAAGGGGGAGGGCTTAAAGTAGAGTACCGTAATTCCTCTAATAGGCCGCCCGGGCGGCTTATTTTTCAATCACCCTCTAGGGGGCGGCTTATTAGAGGGGGGCGGCCTATTGGAGGGGGCGGTTTGTTTTTCAACCAAAAATTTACGCCACGTTTTTAAAAAATTGGCGCTGGTTTATGACAATGAGATGACCGAAAATGCTGTATTCACGAGAAAGCAATAACAGAAAATTCTGTGTTTACGAGAATGACATAACAAAAAATGCTGTGTTTACAAACAAACAAATGAAAATATCGATCATTCAAAAAGCATGGAACTGAGGGTTAGGCGCATTCAGTTCATCGTTCCAATCAAGTTCAAGAGCTTCATCAAAGTTAAGAGAGTGATCACTCAGATAACCATTTTCCTTGTCCTCATCCGAGTCGACTTCCTCCACGGCAGGCAGATCATGCATGACGAAGCGGGCTTTTGAAGCATTTTTCGTCCCTCCGGTACCGGCCCATGTTTCTTGAAGCAATGGATATCATCATCTTTGTCGCCATGAAGCGAATTAGTGATTCCACAATCTGAAAAAAATGGAATGCTAAGCAACACGAAAAACCACAATCACAATGTACCAACCTTTGAAGGATTTGCTGATCATCTTTTTTGGTAAGGCGTCCCAGGATATACAGATCTATTCCAGGTAGAGATTCATTGGTGAGGGTTTCGGATCCCAATTTGCCGTTTCTTCCTTATCCGCATCGTTCATTATCCAGTTGTCGAAGAGCTCTTGAAACTTGGCTTTAAAGGGTCCATTCCACACGACATCAGGTGCCTAAACATGAAGAATACTCTCAGATAGAATAAAGTAAACACAAACCTGGATAAATTAAGTGCATCCTCCCGGAACCACGGCTGTGTGCAAGGCAATTTCCCTCAGCTTCTTCTTCGTCGATTCGGATATATGGCAGCAAAAAGAATCCCAAACCAGCAAACGTTTTCCGAAAAGAGAATGGTCGAACGTCTTGTCCAAGTAGTGAAGAGTGAGATCATCGCTCATCCAATTTGTTCCCTTCCAGCACAGCTCCAGCCTTCCTCCGAATTTGTCAACGATCTCAGCCACTTTCTTCTTTCTTGGCAGGAGAACAAACGGCTTGAGCTTCCTTCCGTCTGAACTGGCCGTCAGCATCACAGTCCCCTCAACTTGTCATGACCAGTCGTGAGCACCGAAACCTGGAAACGTATCAACTTGTTCTCACTTGAATAATCATTTTGATAGAAAAAATAGATACCTCCTTTTCTCCTTTCTCCGCAATGCATTTACCTCTTGAAGGATTGAGCCAAACAGCAGTTTCGTCACAGGCATATACTGATTGGTAACTGAAACTCGCACACTGAAAATAATATAATACCGGTGAATAGAAATACAAACTTGGTTTTGGTTCGGAGCTGCGATTAATAAATAACAAAGTCGACCAATTTCTAAGCATAGTCTGCAGGCGGCTTCTGGCACACTGTAGTCGGGACGCGGAGTCGGAAATTGTGTCGGTTCAGAAACTTCTCGAGCCATACTTTGCTTGCCTAAAAATTGAGATTGAAAGCTTGCTAAAAAAATGAATGATATATATACCATGAAAAGCCCTTCATCCTCTTCTGCATTGAACATTTTTCCTGCTTGCTGTTGGATGATCCGGCGAGACACTCTGTGTTTCTTTCCGCGCTGCTCTCGGACCCAAGTTGCCAGCTCCTTGTCGAGATCCTTGAATTGTAGAGGGCGCTCACTGCCGCGAAGTCGTTTCCTAGTCTTCCCAGCTCTGCATGAATCCCTGCAAAAAGAGGATAACACAAAAACAAAAAATGAAAAACTTACTTGAGCGATTTCAGTTTGCCTTCTTTCTTAACCCAATCTCGAATGCACGCTCGGCTGATTACGTACTTCTTGCTTGCCGAATGGATGGAGACCAACTTTGCGTGATTTACGACATCCAGCTTCCATTCTGTTGAATAGGCCTTGATCTTCTTTGACTTGCTCACTTCTTCATCGGCTGATTCATCGCTGACATAGGTATCTCGAATAGCGATCATTGCAGTTAGCCTGGAACAGAAATAATAAATAAAAACAGCTGACAAAAACAATAACCGAGGCAACACAAATAACTACTGAAAATTTCCAGACTGACAAAAACAAACAACAGAATAGGTAAAAAAAATGCGAGTTCAAGAATAGTATTTTGGGAACAAATTTGTACCTTAAATTGCCTTAAAATGCTGCAAGGTGAAGCTAAGGGGGGGGACGGCTTATTAGAGGGGGGCGGCTTATTTTTCAATCATCTCCTAGGGGGGCGGCTTATTAGAGGGGGCTGCTTATTGGAGGGGCGGCCTATTAGAGGAATTACGGTAAATACGGTACAAATGAACTTTTACAGAGCTAAGTTAGCCAAGTTTATATCGTGTTCTGAAAAGAATTCGGCTCTAGTCAGAAAATAGCAATTTTTGCCTTGGTCCAGTGATGTCAATTATGCCGAAAAACTGTACTACAGTTGCAAAAAACTGTAATACAGTTTACAGTTCTTGGCGATTGATCCTCCTTAACGAAGACTCCTGAATATCAGTCAGGAATTGCCTATTGACCTGGTCCTTCAGTAGGTCTTTGATTCAAAAAAAACAGGCGCTAGTAGCCAATACCCCCCCCCTCCTCAAGAATCCGACCTTTTAAAATTGCTGTAACTACCCTTTGAAACAACAAGTTAGGCTTAGGCTTTGGTAGGCCAGCGTACGGAGGTTGTGACTAATAAAGAGTTTACGCATATTTTCCGGGGTCTGGGACATAAATTTGGCTACTTTTTACTTAAAGGGGAGTGTATTTCCTTTCCGTATCTGGTCCCGCATGGAAATCGTTTTAATTCAAATTAAACCACATTTATAGGTTGCAGGTTCAAGTCTCTCTGGGTGTGAACAATATTTTTTCACATTTTTTCAGTGATTTAGCTGAACTCAGACTAAAAAATACCAATCAATCGATCGGAAACATTTCCATAATTGCTTTTTTGGTCAAAAATCATAATAAATTTTCATTTTGAAGTAAAAGAAAATCAGTCATAGACCATATGCTCTAGCTGTTTAATTATTTTTCTAATAGTGATAGACAAACGTTTGCTGCGAATAATCCTTTCTTTATTGACACTATACGATTTTTTCAACTTTCACCATATCCACAACAAGGTAAGCCAATGAGAGCTGACTTCCGACTTCATTATTATAAACTTAACAACTAAATAAATAAAACAACAGGGAGAGGGCAAGGCAAAAAATTGCTATTTCTTTATAAAAGCCGAATTTTTGATAAAACACGGTATGAATTGGGCTAATTTATAAAAAAAATTGAGACACTTAAAAATTTGTGATCACAGAAATTTAGTGACATTTTTCGATACTTACACAAGCACTTTTTGGTATATGGGATTATATATTTTCATATAGATCTACAGGGTGATTAATTTTAAAACGCCTCATTGAATATTGCTCATAATTTTTTCAGTGACTTTAGGTGACCTTTAGACAAGATCGTTGTTTATTTTGTAGCTCAGACCTTATGCAAGAGAATGCTACCAACATTAACTGACTTGGTGCTTATGTCTTTCAGAACATCGGTCTTGTATAAAATGTTTTTAGATGCAATATTTCCCGAAGAAAAATTGCAATGAAATATATGGTTTATTGATAAAGGCAAAATCGTTGCTAACTTCCAAAAAGTCTTTTCCAAAAAGATGTCGGAAGGACCGCGACAGTCTCGGCTAATAAAATAATCAAGGCGATATCAAGGCAATATTAAGAACAAGAATAGAACTGGTATTAATGTTTTATTTCCTTTTACAATAACATTTTGTTTATTTCTTTTATTCGATTTGTGATTGGTTTTGAATAAAGTTTTATTTCACACTAAATACCTTTCTCTCGCTCAAGGTCTCAGCTATAAAATAAAAAAGATCTTGTCCAAAGGTCACTAATTGAAAAAGTTATGATCAAAATTCAATAAGGCGTTTTTAATGAATCACCCTGTAATATTCAATATTTAAGCTATTAGAAGTTCACAACCATTCTTTGATTTCCCGCTTAGCAATGAATTGTCCGTTTGGAGGGTTAGGATCCGTAGCAAGATAAATTGGCGTATCTGCACCTTCAGAAATAGTCAAATCTCCTTTATTAGAAGTCATATCCGTAGCGACAGAGCCAGGGCAGCACTAAAATTTTTAAAAATCTGACAAAAATGGAAAACTAATACTTTTTTCCAGCACTTAATTGCTTCTTTTCCAAAAAAAATTACGGGGTGTATACACTTTCAAATAAAAAAAACTTTTATAGACATTGAGATATGGCATTTTGAGACATTTGAGAGATTTTGCTGATTTGACAAAATGGTATTGCCATATCTCAATTGCTATGAAAGTTTTCGTATTTGAAAGTGTGTTTTTTTGAACTCCCGTGATTTCTGGGTAAAATATGGTGTTTCTGCGAAAAAAAAGAAAAAATATATTTTTCGAGAAAGGCGCGAATCCAAAAAATCGAAAAAACCATGATATGGGTATCATGGTTCTTAAATTTTTTGCACATAAAGTGTAAAATTTCTTTAGCTATCGTGTGACGCAACTCATGAGTCACTAAATAAAAAAAGCGCATGAAAAAAGACTTGAAAGTGAGCGAGATCGAAACACTTCAAAATCATCCGTCTTTAGAGTGTTAATACTTTTTATCCAAAAAAATTTTAAGTATGAAAATGTCGAAAATTTTTTTCCTTAGTCTCCCAAACTAAATTAAAAACTGGAGGTAGGCTGTAATCAAGTTCTTTGGGTTAAGTGACTAGTGACGTCTAGTGCAATTACGCAGCAAAATTAAATTACCGCATTAACAATAATGTTTTTAGGGCGCAGTTGAGCACTTTGCAGTAGAGAAAATGCGATCTCGGCAGTTTTGGATACTCGATAAGACTGATACTCGACAGATTCTGGATATCCTTTTTCTTTGCGATTGTCTTCTTTAGCTGCTCTGCAATCATAAATGATAAAAATAAGAAATAAATGTACAATTAAAGATATAACGAATCTTGAGGAAACATGTTTAAACCCGTTTTAAATCATACTAGCTTATCCCGCGCCTTGGCACAGGCCACAATTAGGAGCAAAAGAATAAAGATAAAAAAATTGGCTCTGCATATGTACAAGGATACGCCCAAAAAATATGCCTTGGTTCTCTCTGTTGTTTTTTTGCAAAAAATCTTTTTCTGTTTCAGAAACTATTTATAAACAATTGAAGCATTTTCGGGCAAAAAAATTGTTGGTTTAAAAAATGTCAAAAAAAAAACTGCCTGGTTCAGCAACCTCATTTAGGCTTATGCGTGTGTTAGGACGAATCAAACATGTTTTCATTACCTTTTTGAGTGTTATAAAGCATGTTTTAGTCTGTCCTAACATAAGCCTATGACCTAAAAAATAATAATATTTTAAGAAAAAAAGTTTGCAAAAAAACAACAGGGGATACCAAGGCATACTTTTTTGGGTTTTTTTCTCTCTCAAGAAAAAAATTTACCCTCGAACACTTATAGATACCTTATAGAGCTTAAAATTTTTTCTTAAAAATATAAAAAAAATGAAGCCATGTCAATAAATCGAAATCTTCACTAGAGTTGCTAAAACTTTACTATGGTTTCAAAACTGTACTACAGTCAAAAGACTGTATTACACTTGTAAATTTTAGATAGTTTTGAAAACTTCACTATAGCTTTTAAACTGTACTACTGTTTGGATAACTGGACTAAAATAAAAGACAATCGTAGCATAGTTTTCTCGAAAAGTGCTACAGTTTTCAAAATAACAATACAGTTACGCAACTTACTACAGTTTGAAACTATGGCAAAGTTTTTACAACTGTAGTATAGATTTTGGCATTTTTAACATCACTTGGAAAATATGCATCGGTCATTTTGTTTTCGGATGTTTTTCGTCTAATACAAAATTGATCGATTTGGACAGAACTTAATTGTGAGAATAACCAAAAAATATATAGATTTTCTAGGGTAAAATATCGATTAGCAACACTTTTTGAACAAACTTTTCAAAATTTCAATTGAAAATTGACAATTTTGACAGTAAAATGTTCGGAAAGTCACTTCAAATAGCAAAATCTTTTCCTTAATCCGAATCCGTTGAGATTCGATCAAAATAATTATTATGGGTTGCGATATTGATATTTTTGAGTACATCGAACAGAAATGTTGCACCACTCATCTACTTTAGTGGATATCTCAG
Source organism: Ditylenchus dipsaci (assembly GCA_004194705.1). Taxonomy (NCBI): domain Eukaryota; kingdom Metazoa; phylum Nematoda; class Chromadorea; order Rhabditida; family Anguinidae; genus Ditylenchus; species Ditylenchus dipsaci. Next base: position 42,292 of record SADC01001015.1, read on the forward strand.
CCCATAATGATTATTTTGATCAGATTTTAACAGATTCAGATTGAAGAAGAGATTTGGTATCAGAAGTGACTTTTCGAAATCTTTTTTTTGTAACAATTGTTGTTTCTTGATCAAACGTTCAAAAAGTTTGTTCAAAAAATGTTGCTAATCGATATTCGTCCCTTTTTAGAATATAATGATTAAAGCCTAATTTTATTTCATTATAAGAAATGCACTCAATAAAATAGGGTCTATAACAGGGTTCCGATCGGGTTTGATTAATCAGAAAAGGTTTGATTTTCGGAGGCCAAATCTTACGTTTTTGAAAAGTGTGATTAATCAGAAAAGGTTTGATTTCCAATGAAGAGGTTTGATTTATCTGATTTTTGAAAAAGAGACAAGGTGAATAAAATGAAGCAAATTTTTAAATTCCCACCAAAATGTTTTGTTCAAATTTTCGCCTGCATCGCTGCTTTTATCTTTACCCAAGAGTGTTTGCGTAGCAATTGCATCTCATTTTTCAGAAATATGCCTCCGCATGCAAAGTTCGAGTATAAGGCGCAGTATGGCAAAGATTTCGCTGGTATCAAGAAAGGACAGGACAAACATCACGCTTTCTGTATCCCGTGCAAGGACGACATTAATCTGACGTCCATGGGCAAAGCCGCAATTCGAGTGCACCAAGCAAAGACAAAGCACAAGGCAAACGCCAAGGTAAGAGATATTTTGTTATAGTTGAGATCTGCTTTATTTCTGTGAGTGTTTAGGCTAGCGCAAACAACTCATATTCTTGCGAATTTCATGCCAAGCCGATCAGCTTCGACTGCTGCCGATGACAAAACTGCTGCTGCTGAAGGAACGTGGTCTTATCACATTGCGCGCCACAATCAGTCATTCCTCTCTGCCGATTGTGTTTCCTCTGGCCTCTTTCGCACTATGTTTCCGGATTCTGAAGTGGCAAAGAAGTTTGGAAGCTCTCAGGATAAAACCGCGAAAATTCTGACAGGTTGGTTTTCAATGAATTCTCAATTCAATATTTGAAATTTTTTTTCGGTGTCCTTGCTCCTTTTCCGTGCGCTGCTTGTTGGAAGAATCTGGTTCGCAACCGTTTTCCATTTCGATGCGTCGAATCACAGGGAAGTCAATTGTTTCCGTTTATCAGCAGGTATTGTTTTATAGCATTGTTTATTTTCCACGAAATTCCTTCCAGGTTCTTTACTGCCGCCCATGGAGTACAAGTTCGTCTTTTGGATATGAAGTCGCTGCCGGGAGAGGACTCTCAGCTAGTTGCTACATTTATTGCATCTGTGCTGCAAGAAAACGGCCTTCTCTTCAAGAATCTCGTCTCATTCTGCGCCGACAATGCTCCAGTGAATTTCGGCGGTCCGAAGCATCAGGGTCCTAACAACATTTTCAAGAAGCTCAAGGAGAACAAAGCAAGTTTTTTTGTTTTTTGTTAACGCTTGTTTTATCGCATGTTTAGAAGAATCTCATTCCGATTGGTTGTCCAGCGCACATACTTCACAACGCCGCGCAGAAAGCCGCCGAACGTCTCACATTCGATATTGAGTCCATCATCTTCAAGCTGTCGAGTTATTTCAAAGGATCAACACGTTGTCACGAGCAACTTAAAGATTTCTGCGAATATTTGGAGGTTAGATTTCTTTTAATTACCTGGAGTTTTAAATGTTATTTTCAGGTGAATTACGAGACGATTCCGAATCATGGACCAAACAAGATGGCTGACTCTGAAGAAAGTGGTCGATAAAATGCTCAAGTTATGGATCCTCTTCTGGCGCTCTTCACATCAATCGACAAGCCGCCAAGGATGCTCGAGGACTTTTTCAAATCGGAAGAATCTGTCATTGTGCTTCATCTTCTTCAAAGTGTGCATACAGTGTTCGAACGGCTCTTCTACTTCTCCAGGTAAATAATCAATATTTATTATGCGATCTTGTACGAATGTTTTGTTATAGAAATCTACTGCGCTTCTTCCAGAACTGCTCACATTTATCGAAATATTTAAGTCTCAAATCAGTGATCGTCGCAGGAGGGAGTTCTACGGAGCAGCGACGGCTACATCTCTTCGCTTGTCGACGAAAGCATTGACGCTGAAGCGCAATTTTGACGTAAGCTTTGTTTGACTATTCAATCTGTTGAATACGCTTGTTTTAGGAATTCTACACAACAGTGATCGACTACATTGACAAGTGGTTCCGTCTCGAAGCCCTACCTACAAGCATTTCGTGGATTATGCTTGCGAACAATGAGACCGACTACAATGAAGTGCTGCAATTGGCCAAGCAAGTTGCACCAGAGCTGGCAGAAATGGATGCGCTCTTCAATAAAGTCTCTGAACTCAACCACCTTGTTCAGAAAATTCCTGCAGAAGTCTTCGACGTGGATTCGGCAGAAGAAAAGTGGAAAAAGATTTTCAAGGGCAATGACTCGCTTCCGTGCTTATACCTTCTAGTCAGTAAATTCTTTCAATTCCGGTGGCAAACGCGTTCATCGAGCGTGTCTTCTCTTTGTGCGGCGCTCAGTGGACAAAAGAAAAAATCTGCTTAGAGTAGGAACCGTCAAGTCACCTTTACAAGTTCGCGTTAATTATGATCTCTCTTGCAATGAAATGTTTAATTTATTGTTGAAAACTAACTCGTTGTTAAAAAAGATTCATGGTGGTGAAAAGTACGATTGTTGACATTTTTTTGTCATTATTTGTGCGCTTGAATATGTTTTCAATAAAAATGTTTCATTTTCCTTCTTATATAAATGCGATTTCACAAAATCTGCTTTTTAGTGCCAAAAATCTGATTTTTTCCAAAATTTGTCTGATTTCTGAAATTTTGAATCGGAACCCTGGTCTATAATGATCTTAAATTTTAGTTCCAAGGGTCAGAAGGCGCGTTTCAGCGCCTATAGAGATATTTTCGCAACATACAATACCTTATTTCTTACAAAAAAATATTGCCAAGATTTGCTTTTAACAGCTTTGTAATGGCGCTAATTCAAAAAAAAAAGATTTCATTTAATTTATTTTGAGATTTTCCCACAAACGCCCCACTTTTTAAGTTCAAGTGGCAAAATTCAAATTTCTAGAAATGAAAATCCAAATCTTATAGTGAAAGGTCCTCTGCTGTCGAAGGGCTTTACGATGAGACCATACTTGCCCCCATTAAATTACTGCCAAAAAAATAGTTTTCGAGTGCTCAACGATAGCACTCAAATTATCGACAAAAATATAGACGCCCCGTCCCAAATACTAACAAGAGATTGAATTGAATTCAATAAATTAACTTCTTATAATCCTCCACAAACTGTCGATGTCTGCTTCAGTGTAATAAGAGCTCTTGAATTTGTTAATATGCTTATCGTTGTAGATGTTAGTCATAATGCCGGATCGACTGCACACATTTACTAGTCTATAAAATTACATGAATTAGATGAACCAGTGTGACAGGAGTCCTTGCTGCTTTTCAAAGCAGCTGGTTAGGCGCGAAATTTTATTAAAATAAGTTGACAATATACTATTTTTTTTATTAAACGAGGATATTTTCTTTGAAAAGAAAATTAGCTTTTTTATTTCGAATCTACATCTTTTAAAATTGCAAAAGAAAAAGAACGCCGGAAATATTTAATTTAAATTAAAGAAAGTCTACATTAATAACATCCTGTATTCACGAATAATATTAGGCTGGTCCATAAGTTCGCGGGTGGTGATACACAGCTTGCAAAATCCGGATGTGTTTCATAAGTTTTGTCTAATACAAGCTATTAAAAATTGATAGATGGGTTTCGCACTCAAAGTTTTATTTGTAAAAACAATATCAGTAAACGACATCTCATGGCGATGTTTCAAGGTTTTTTATGTATGCTGCAGACGTTTTTTGGTAACAAGTTGTTGAAATATCATATTTTCACAAAATAAAAACAATTAGAAAAAAACTAAAAAATTCTTTTTACAAAAATATTACAACAAAATATTTATTCGGAATTTTTTTCAAATACACTTTACGCCCAACCAGCTGTTTGAAAAAACAAAGACTTTTTCCTCACCCAATACGTATATTCATTTTTGTAACATTTAAAAAAAAACAACTTGCCGGCCACCACTATGAATCAACGGAACAAGATGCTTAGAAACAGTCTTTGTTCCATAATAGTTGGTACCAATATTCACGTATGCTGATTCAATAGTGTCACTCTGAATTCAGCAACAAAATTTTGTGTTCAAAAGAAAAAAAGAAAAATTTAAAAGAAGGTGCAAAGCCATTTAGATTTGAAAAAATGGCGTTGGAGGCGCGTTCGGCCTAAATGGTGTGCAGGTTCAATCCCACGGGGTGGCACGTCATTTTTTTGCTTGTTTAGCCAGTTTTAAAAAAAGTTAGACTTTTTCGACGACATATTCGGAATCAGCGACCCCAATTGACCCCACACATTCGTCAAACGAGTCAAAAAAGTAAAATGCTCGCATGCGGAATCAAACCTGCGCACTTTCTTATGACCACAAAACACAAACGCCTACGCACTGCGCCACCGAAGCCAATTTTTCAAACATAAATAACTTACCGCCCTCCTACCCCCCCCCCTCTTTCTTTAAAATATTATAAACCTTATAAGCGACTCCAGCATTGTTTATTAGAACATCTATACCTTCATGCTCTTTTTTCAAATAATTTACAAATGACTTGCAGCTAATGTCACTGTAATATCTAGCTGATGGAAACGAATATTCGACAGATTTTTGGCGCCCAGCTCAGTATTCACCTTCTTCAAAGCATCTTGACCTAATGAGACATTCCGGGCTAAAAAAACACCACACTTTAACTGACGTATTAACTACTTAATTATTAAGTCTTAATACCAGGATAATATTCTCCGCCGGCTGAATTTAAACTCTGCCATCAGCCGGCTGAGGCTGAGGCTCGCAGCAGAGGTGAAATTTCGACCCGTCTGAAGCTAGGGCTGAGGAAAAATTTTCAGAAAAAAAGGAAGTCAGGCGGCTGAGGAAAGTTTGGCAGGAATGCCGAATCCTGGGAATGCCCGAAATCGGGGTTTGACTGCTTTTTTCGACGTTTTAGGTCCTGAAACGCAGGAAAAACATGTTTTTAGGGCGCGGAAAGACATTTTTGCAAAAAAAAAATTTTTTCGAACCACAGGGGGGGTATCATGGTTTTTAGTCAAAATTTGAAAATTTAAATTGGCGCCTTTTGAATTTAAAAGGGAATAAGGGCTGTATTGGGAGGGGAAGGGAATAAAAGGGGGCCACTTTTATGGCAGAACATTTTAAATTTGAATATCTATATTCTTCGACTGCCTCACCATGTTTTTCAACTGGGCCTTGGCAAAAAGAGACTCTATATGCATTTATGGTCAAGAGTACTTCTCGGAATCATGTCTAAGGTAAGTGTGTGCGCGCATCTCTAACTCTCAAGCCCCCTGCGCCCCCTTCGGGGGCGCAGGGGGCTTGAGAGTTCGGGGCTTGAGGTTTGGCTGAAAAGTTGAGTGCTACTATTTATTTGACGTGTGAGTTTTTTCGGATATATTGAATTTGAAATTAGTTCCGTATTTGGCATGAGTGCCAAATCCCTTGTTTGCGTAAAATCACTTTTTAGTTTTTGAAAATGCAGAAAAAGTGATTTGGTTGCAGTTCAGAATCCCCCCCCCCACGGGGACTGATCAGATGGAGGAGATAACTTCATATTCGTGTTTCTCGACCCCGATTTATGAGAAAGCCGGCTGTTTTTTTGGTTCTGAGAAAAAAAAAATTTTTCAAACACAGGGGGGTATCATGGTTTTTTAGTCAAAATTTGAAAAATTTAAATTGGCGCCTTTTGAATTTAAAAGGGAATAAGGGCTGTATTGGAGGGGAAGGGAATAAAAGGGGCCACTTTTATGGCAGAACATTTTAAATTTGAATATCTATATTCTTCGACTGCCTCACCATGTTTTTCAACTGGGCCTTGGCAAAAAGAGACTCTATATGCATTTTATGGTCAAGAGTACTTCTCGAATCATGTCTAAGGTATGTGGGTGTGCGCATCTCAACTCCAAGCCCACAAGCCCCCTGCGCCCCTAAAAAACCATGATACCCCCCTGTGGTTTGAAAAAATTTTTTTTTCTCAGAACCAAAAAAACAGCCGGCTTTCTCATAAAATCGGGTCGAGAAACACGAATATGAAGTTATCTCCTCCATCTGATCAGTCCCCGTGGGGGGGGGGATTCTGAACTGCAACCAAAATCACTTTTCTGCATTTTCAAAAACTAAAAAAGTGATTTTACGCAAACAAGGGATTTGGCACTCATGCCAAATACGGAACTAATTTCAAATTCAATATATCCGAAAAAACTCACACGTCAAATAAATAGTAGCACTCAACTTTTCAGCCAAACCTCTTACAATTCCATAGCCAATACCTTTGTTTGCGCCAGTCACCTAAAAAGTTTTGTGAGTAAAATAATACCAGTTTTTCGAAATTGAAAAAAACAAACCACAAATATTTTTGCGACATTTTGTTTTTGATGAACTTTTGAAATCAGAATATAGATCAGTATCAGCGATTACTGAACAAATACCTGATGTTTTGAGTTATTCTAATAAAAAAAAGAAAAAAGCTATAAAAAATTTCTGACCGAATAACCAGAAATTTAAAAGGTGCCACTTTTCCACCGTACCAACCTCCCCCGCCCCTCCTAAAATTTCTTCCCTTACGAAGCCACGTTTCTTAGGAGTGCCCAAAAACCATTTTTATGCAATAACTTTGCCATAAAAAGACTAGTAAAGCGCACATCTCTAACTCTCAAGCTCCCTGCGCCCACGAAGGGGCGCTTGGGAGCGGCTATTTGGCCCCTATTTAGTCCCTACAGCCCTTTGTCCCTCTTTAAATTGCTTTTCTAGGTCTTCTATGGCAAAATTATTGCACAAAATTTGTTTTTGCACATTCCCAAAGAACTTGATGGTAGGAGTGGGGGTGGGGTAGGGTGATTATGGGCGGAGTTTACAATGAAATAGGTCATGATTGTGGGGAGGTTTGTACAATAGAATAGTACCAAAAAAGTTATAGCCAAAACAAACTAGGGAGATTGTAAAAAGCCACCCTGTAAAATTTTTCTTTTGTAAAAAGATCATGCCGTAGTTCAAGGGTGAAAAAATAACGAATATGTCTTTTCGTTTATAGAAATTTTTTCTTTATAAACTTCTATCCACTAATTTCTCAGAAGAGTAAAGCAGTTTGAACAAAATATCGGGTAAGGACAACAGACAACAGGACAAAAAATTTGCAAGATAAAGATGAGGCTTTAAAAACACTAGCTGCTTTTATAAACTTTTCCAAAGAAGGGGAGCAAAATGGTTACAGAAAAGTGTTTACCTATATTGTTGTTTACCCTTTTTCAGCTACTTACAACATAAAAAAGGACAGAAAAATAGAGATGGCTATAGAACCACAAATTGGAAATAAAAATTTTCCCAAATTTCATATATTAGAACAACAAAATTACGAAAAAGTGAGTAGGATTTCAGAAAAATTGTTTATGTCTGTTTTGTTGATTATAGACTGTGTTGTCTAAGCAAAGAAATAGTTATTCCAGTGTAGCCTCGCCAAAAGATTGGATTTATTTCATTGTGTCCCACCCGAAAACAAACTTTTTTGAAATGTCTAAGGCTATGGATATGACTACAGTGTCACACTTCTTGGTATCAGTCGATGTCGAGATCGATTTTTTCGAACTTCTTTTGTGGCCAGAGATGATTTTTTCTAGTATCATTTTTCATGTTTTTATACCAAACAATAGCCCAGGTACTAGCTTTCCTCTACATCAAAACTGTTTTAATTTATATTGCAAAAGTGCGTGTAATAATACAAAAGTTGTACAGGGTGTATCAAAATTACGTTAACATTTGAAAAAAATCTGGCAGCATAACATTGTAGCGGCCCGTTTCCGGATTTTGGGTGGCAAGCACGGGAACGTCCCCAATAAGGCCTTTATAAACGGAACAACACAAAACAAAAAATCAACAGCAAAAACGATGACAGAAAACGATAGCTATAATGAATACTTCCGCCAGCTCTGATACACGCTTAAATTTTTCTAAGAATCCCCAATGCGTACATTTTGATGTCCATTAGCCAACCTGAATTAAAAATCAGGAATTCATTTCACGTAAACAATAAATAATAATTGCCAACCTTTCTTTCATCGCTCTGCAACAATCGAGACGCTTGACCACGTGCAACAGTCCTAGTTCTTGACGAGAGTGGAGCTTGTACGGAAACAGTTCGTGATCTTTGACCAGAATGCGATGAGCTAATGAATGAGAAATTATCATCCTCCTTGCTAGCTTCCAAGTCGAGTTGAGCTTTGTAGATAGACTATCAGCGATTGCGTTTGCTGCTCTTATCTTAAAAAAATTGTGAAATTAAAACCAATAATAAAGACCACTAAATCAAACCAGATGGTCTTCATGTCTTGCAGTCCTCTTTCTTCCCCGCCCAATCCGGTTCTTGTAAGCGCTTGTTTCTTTAAATCGACGAGCCACATTGCTGACCATTCTCCTTGCCACTTCAAAGAGCTGCCCAATCCGCGCATACCCAAGACCTCGGTGACGAAGATGGAAAAAACCGGTACTAGCTCCTCCTTCTTGACTGCACCTATGTCTGCAAAATTGACTGGAATTAATTTGATGAACCGACTTCGAACATAAACGTGAAATATTTAAAAGAGGCGACAGAAATAAATGCGACGGGAAATTCAAGGAATAATAAGGAAATGGAAAGCAAGTGAGAAAATAAGCGGAAAAGTGAACAGAAAATTGAATTTCGACCGAAAATGTTAAATGTCAAAATGTTAACGTAATTTTGAGACATCCTGTAGGGTGGTCGATGACGTCGATACCTCGACCGCGACATCCACCAACCTACAACTTTCAGACCATCATGTATATTTGGCGCTACCACGGTTGATAAAAAATTAGTTTATTTAAAAGGGAATTCATAAAAGAAACGGGTTTGACCAAAAATAGAATTGATCAAAAACCGGATTTCAAAAAAAAAAAATTTTTTTCAAACTGTTTGGCAATATGAGGTTTTTACCAAAAAATAGTTTTATAAATATATTATTCGTCAATAAATACGTTCATCCAGATTTCTGTACGAATTTACACAGTTTATTTTAGAATGGAATAGTATTTCAGAGATAGTGAAATCTTGAAAAATGAGCAACTAGCCGGTTATTATGAGTTCGGCCAAACGACTGAAATATTGTCAAATTATGGCCATTTTCACAGTTGCTTTATCATAAATTTCTACAGTTATGTATTACGAATTCCGAGCTGGAAAATATGCCACAATTAGCACGCAAACAATTTGGTCAAATGACTGTCCATATTCCGACATTTGGCCATAACCCAACCCAAGTTAAGACACAGCTTTACACAAACCAACTACGAACAAACCCTCACACTTTCATTTCACATAATCAAACAAATCACCCGTTCAGATCACATAAAAAAGGCTGGGATTTTACATATTTATAAATCTGATCCACTTTGTAGCTTGCAGAGATGCTCTTTCTTTGTGCCGAAATTCGTTTGTCTTCTGCCTTTTGCTTTACTAAAGTACCTGTTTGAAGCGAGATGAGATGAGCCTCTTGGAGCGAGCACTCTTGTTTCAGCTTGCCTAGACAGCGCCAAATCGAATTCTCTTACCATCTTTTGTTCCCATGGCGTATTTAAGAGCATTGTGCCAGGCTTCAAGGGAGTTCGTCGTTTTGGCCTTACCTTCCAGCGTTAATTGGTAGCAATTCCAAAGTAACACAGAAAACATCGGACTTGCGCCACGTACAACATCTCCAATCCATGTCTATAACAGAAGTCAACACATGAAACTGTGAGAATTGGTTAAAAAAAAATATACCTCACGGAAGTACTTTGAAAATTTCTGTTCGGCGGAGTGATCTGGACACACGCCTCTTTGAGAAACTATACAAACGTTAAAAAAAAATCACCAAGTCGAATGCTTTTTTAACATCCGTCGGAGGAACATAGGCGAGCGATTTCAGTTGCTCGAAAAGTTGGCTGAATTGGCCTCCCTGTTTGTAGTTACGAACGAGTCCTAACTTCTGAACCTTCCGAAAGAGTGCTTGAGCGAAGTGGAAGTAGCAACCATGTTGATTGACGACTAAAAGACATTTTCTCTAAGATATCGGACGACTATGAAATAGCTTACATGGGAAAGCGGAACAGAACGAGCCAAGCAAACCTCGTTCATAGTCGGTGTGGACATGCCTCACTTGCGATTCCGGAATCAATTGCTTAAGGATGGCGAAAAATTGTTGTAAGTACCCATAGACTTCTTTGGCAACAAACCCTGGACGCAAGGTATGAACGTTTCTCCACACTTAGCATGCATTGTGAGCAATTGACACCACCCTTTAGGAACCAGTCTAAATGTTCCGTCAATTCCCCACCACTCAGCCTCTTTGAGAAACTATACAAGCGTTAAAAAAGTTACTAATTCTGTAAAATTACCTCTAGTAAGTTAGAAGTAGAAAATATGATAATTCGGCATTTTCCTTTTCCAGTGTCATACATTACGAACAATCTGCCTTTGTAGTCAAGAAGATCAGGTGGAATTTCAAACTTCTCAGGATCACGTGGCGTATTTGGATCATTATTGAGCTGCTAAATATTATTCGCACTTGAAATAAATTTTTAGGCTGATGAAAACATTGAAAATGCTTTACGATGGTAGTATACCATATCAGTAACATTTTTCTGAATCATCTTAGACTTCACTTTGTCTGATGCATTCTCAATGAGGCTCGAGAATATTTGGGGTATAGACGTTCGGCTACAAATGGGACATTTTGGCGTTCTGCCCTATGTTCTGTTTTAGCCACTTAGGCCTACTTAGGATTAGGCTTAGGCCTTAGGCTTAGGCTTAGGTTTAGGCTTAGGGACCAAAAAAATGTCTTACGAACTACAAAATGGCTGAAAAAATAAGCCTAATGGCTTAAACAGAACATAGGGCAGAACGCCAAAAATGTCCCATTTGGTAGCCAAACGTCTACTCACCGAATATTTGACGTCCGCTAGTCTACAATCTTTATGCATAATTTCGTCTGAATATGTCGTTATACTTACATCTCCATGTCGGGCTAGTTCCGGTATTTGAGATAGAAGTTTTCTGATTCCGATCTCGGCTTTAGATGTTCCGTGAGTGTGATCTCCATTGCTTTTACCGACGCATTGATCATCTTCATTCGTCTCTAATTCCATGTTGCAGCCTTCACTTCGCTTTACGCATCTCCAATGAGTGATCTGTCGCTTATTCTTGTAACCAGCGGAATAGATTTCTCCTGGAACAGTACATGTTATCCAAAATTTTAGGAAAAAATCTACCATCCAGAATTGCCATCCGCTTTCTCTTTTTCTTTTAATCCACTCGATTGTGAGAACCGGAATGATTTGAGGTTCACGCTTCCGACCGACTTGTTTGCTTCTGATTGACTCCTGAATTTGGTCTGATTTCACTTCCTCTTCCTCGGACCATCCTTGCTCACTCACATCGCAGCTGCTTGCTTCATCAGGGCTTCTGTATTGGTCTTCGAGATTCATTTAGAGCACTTAAAAGTGAAAATTACAATAAAATCTCGATCAGCAATCGCTTGAAGACAATTACAGTATATGAAACTCGAAGCTTTAAGAAAAACCCCAATATCCAGAATAGCGATGAACAATTATTAAACTAGTTATTGATGAAAGCAAAATATCCCAAACTTTCATATTGCCAAACAGTTTAAAAAAACGTATTTTTTTTTGAAATCCGGTTTTTGATCAATTCTATTTTTGGTCAAACCCGTTTTTTTATGAATTCCCTTTTAAATAAACTAATTTTTCATCAATCGTGGTAGCGCCGTATATTTTTGTTACATTTTTAAAATATTTTTGATATACAAAAAAGCTTACAAGGAAACATATGGTAGTGTCCATGCAATATGCAAAAACCTTATATACCATTCGATAGACATTCGAAAATTATTATAATTACGTGTGTTCCAAGGCTAGAAATCACCAACTTATTGAATGGAATCATTTCTATGATTGATTAACAGCCTTAATTTCACGATTCAATGCATTTCACCTTTCAAATAAAGGAAATTAAAATTTATATAGCTTTTTCATTCTGTTAATTTCCCAAAGAATGATATTGATTTTCTAGACTTGGAACTGCAAGAAAACCTGGTAGACGGCAGCCAGACATTTTCTATTATAGTGGAATTTGTCGCGCGACATTTTCTATTATTTTTCGGTGAAATTCGTTTAATTCGCTCGAATTTCAACGAAAAATAATAGAAAATGTCGCGCGACAAATTCTAATATAGTAGAAAATGTCTGGCTGCCCTGGTAGACGCATTTTTTAAATCATAATCTCTTCAAAAACTCGGTAGCTTGATAACTTTGACCTAGCAAAGAAAAGGCATGAAAGGTTGAAAAAATATTACACGTGTTTACCTAGGTTTGGGCTGTACTAGCTAAAATAGTCGTGCAGCTCTGCGCTTAAGTTTTGTTGCGCTCCCAAGAGCTTTAGGATGATTACGACACTCTCCACACTTGAAGGGGACTACTTTTTAGACCATTTTTTCGGCAACGCCATTATAAGGTACATCAGCCTTAAATTTTCACAGATCTTAAGATTCTTGAATAAAATCGGCGAAAAGTCTGCGCCAATAGACAGTTTTCCTAGACAAAGACATGCGCATCACATTAAGATTTTCTTGTCAGATCTTTTAACGCTGTTTTAGAACTTTTTTGTAAAATAATAGTATTAATCAATCCACACACTTTGAACAAAAATATTCCTTTATTGTTATTTAACCAAAAAAACACATATCTCCCGTCTTATATCTCCACTCAAAGCATTAAAATACACAATAATTTTCAATCCGATCCAGAGGTTATACCCGGATTCACAGAGTCCACTATTATCGAGTCTATAATCACTTTTTGGACAGCTTCTCTGGGACCACATGTGGAGTCTATGATAGTGACCTTGTTTGTAGTGTCATATATAACTTTGTCTACCACCTCCTTAGGAGCCGCTAAAAATGAGTCTATAATAGTCTTCTGGACTACTTCCTTAGCATTTTCCTCAAGCACTGTCTCCTGTCTGGCCTCCTGAACTTCAGTGTTGGTCAGGCTCATGCCATTTCCTGGACTAGCTGCCTCTTTTTCAATGGCTTTGGTGGGTTCTTGGAGCATTTTTGGTGGATATTTTCCACTTTTTCTGGTTGTGCAATTACTTTTTCGGCACTTTCCGGCTCTTTTGCGATTTTTTCTTCGATGGCTGGACTCGGAGCTGGTGGGAGCACTTCTTCAACACTGCTGCCTTGTGAGTTGTGGGAGATAGACTCAACTTCTGGAGTTCCAGAGCGAGGACTGGGAGTAGCCTCTCGACTGGAGTCAATGCTAGCCTTCTTTTCACGCCTGGCCGAACCATTGGATCCGGTGGAGAAACTGTTGGAGGTGCGTCGAAGTCTTTTCATCTCGTTGTAGAATCCGTCCCGTACAGAGGAGAATAACTGAAAGTTATTGGGTTTAGAATGAGGATATTGTTTGATAATTGGAATATTTCTCGCTTGGCGTTCCCACTACTTTTTGAGTATTTTTAGCTAAAATAAGCCTCCCTTTTCAAAAACAGCCAAAAGTACTTACCCCTCCCTGTAGTCTTAGTATATTTTGCGTCAAAAAGTGTTTTGCGCTAAACAAGGCAAAAAAAATATTTAAGTTCGATCCCAAGATGTAACATGCATACTTATTTTAGCAAGCTGAAAAGGTCACAACTTACAGCAGTGATAAATTGAGAAAAGGCACTTAGAGTCAAATGAGCTGGGTGAACTGCGTTATCTGCAAATATAACAAAATCAGCAAATAATTTCTTTTAACATTTTAACAAAAAAAATCTACCCAAAAAGACACATTCAGTGATAGTAGCATCAGCAATAGAAGAAAAATAGTCGGCTTTGAAGCTTAAGGTTCTGTACTGTACAAACCGTTCTCCGAACTCTTCTGCCAGTCTTTGCACCTAAAAATAAAATTTTAAGATTTTGAAAAATAAATGAAAAAAACTGAAAATAAAAAAAGGTATGTTAATTCATTCATTGCCTACCTCATCCATAAACTCCACATTAGCCACCGACTTTTTGAGCAATGTTTTGATAGTATCTTCTACATCGTCTTTTTGTTCACCATTGAGACCCAAATAAAACCTGCCAAAGTCTTTGCGCTTCTCAGCAGTCCGCTTCAAAATCCGACGACCCAGATTCTCGTGAGGTTTTGAAAACAGCTCTGTAATAAATATTTTAGTTGTTTTTTTTAAAGGTTGTTATAAATTGACAAACCTGTATTAGTTGACGACTTTTCAATGTCATTGTTGGTTTTTTAGCTGGTTTACTAGTAGAGTTGCTAGCACTGCCGACCTTGAGCGAGTATTGTCGATGGTGAGTTTGGTGTCCGTCTGCTGGGGTAGACCTAAAAAATTTGTGGTTGAGAATAAAAATTTGTCATGATAGATATTTTTTGCCGAAATGATTGTTGAATATCAAAAAATTTTAGGTCGCATTCCCAAACTTCAGGCAGGTTTTTTAAATTTAAGTCAAGTATTTGAGTTTTGGGTAATAACTAGGGTGTGAAACGAGCATATGCTCGAGCATATGCTCAAGCACATTGGTGAATATGCTCCGCTTATTAAAATCGAGCATGTTCATTTTAAAGATTTTTTTTGTATTAAGCAAAGTTTGGATAGTCAAAATATTATATTTTTTAATTCTTGACTTGAAATCGTCCAGCACGAAAAAAACTCTTCTTAGTGATAAAAACAGCGAAACTTTGTTTTTCATACAGTCAAACCTCGACATAGGGCTCGGTTTGAGTGTGCAGTTAACTTTACAGTTAAATGTACAGCCACAGTTCACGGTCATCTGATTCAAGCAATATGGTAGCATATGCTCAAAAAATGCAAACATGCAAAAAATATGCTCGAGCATATGCTCGGAATCAATCTGCTGGATCATTTTCACAACTCTAGTGATAACCCCTATTGGTCTAGTTTTCAAAAAAGATCCGGCTCTATCCTAAAATCGGAGTTGAGAATCATAAAAGTCAAATATTTTGGACTCTTACATTGTAGACTAAAAAATTGCGAGAAATAACTGATTCAGTATTTTTCTAAAAAATTTTAATGGTGGTTCAGCGCGTGAATCAATATGTTTGAAAAATTTTGAAAAAAATTTACCTGCTCCCAGCAAATTTTCATTACAACTTATGGAATTGCCCACTTTAATAGCTGGCGGTAGTCCAATATTTCGGGAATTAGCAGAGCCATTGGTATCATTGGTTTGTCTTGTAGTAATTGTGGCACCTTCAGGTGTGTTCCCACCACCTGAGCCACCTTTATTAGCCGATTTAGAATTCTCACTGCCCATAGTCAATAAATCAAAGAACAGTTGAAGTAATAAGGGGCACTTCTATTACGCCTTTCAGCCAATTAGTAACAGAAAAAACAATAATAATAGTAGTAGTAAATATTATTTTAGTAGTCTGCTTTCTTGCTCATCTAACTAATAATGATAAATAAGTTGTTTTTAGAGTTAAAATAACAATGACAAAAAATATAAGTAATTTTTTCAATAAACAACAAAGACAAAAAGCACGCTTCATTTTAATATTTTTTTTTCTGACTTTTGTTAGGTAAAGAGTCTTTTTATCCTGTCCAAATTCCAAAACAGACAGTTTTCGACCCGCCAAAACTGCAGTCAAAATTGCATAACTGTAGAAATAGGAAGAGTTAAATGACCATGAAAAATCACTGGTTCCTTCATATTTCTACAGTTACCATTTTTTCTTTTTTCCTTAAATTTTCTACAGTTATCCACGGGTCTCGTCAAAATTCAATACTTTTTTTCTTCGATTTTCCTTCTTTTTCCAAACAGGAAAAACAAGAAAATTCCTACAAAAAGTCAGAAATTACTTGTTTTCAGCTTATGCTTGCGGTATGCCAGCATATATTAGACGAGGTTAAAAATGGGCGCTAGTATAGAGTACACCCCCACCCCCAAGAATCTGACTATTCAAAACCGCTGTAAATACCCTTCAAACAACAAGTTTAGGCGTAGCCCTTAGGCTCAGCGGTAAAGCAGCGTATCGTGACTAATAATAGTTTCACGCACTTTCTCCGGGGTCTGGGACATAAATTTGGGTACTCTTTACTTAAGTTTTAAAAGGCAAAAGTTGGGGGGGGGGTGGAGGTGGGTTGTTCTATATTAGCGTCAAGAAATGTCTTACGCGCTTTTTTCGAGGTCTGGGACACACATTTGAGTACTTTTTAAGATGGTTTTTTGAGGTTTTTTTAGGAAGTGATCCTCTATTTGCTACTAGGGTCTCATCTTGATCATCAAATAATCTCTCAGACAGGTCTGCCATGAAGTTTTCGAAGGCAAACAGTCATATTCTGTCAAAGAATATTTCGTTGCAGTTTAAATTCATTTAAAGCTAAATATGTGGCCAACTCTCTCAAACTTTTTGAAAATATTTTTTGCAGAAACAAAAAACTAGCACAAGTGGAAGACGACTTCAACAGTAAAAGCTTCAAATTCTTGAAATTTCTAAAGAGAATGTGTTCTATTTATTACGCTTGAATGAAAATGTCTTTGTTTTAGTATCTTTTTAATTAGCAGAAAAAATGTGCGTGTTTAGTGCGCAAATCGAACTGGAAAAAAATGCTGACGCAACAAACCTAATTACCGTATTTTCATGGATATCACAATAAATAACAATAATAATTATGTATTTTTCATATATCTGAAATAAAAAATAATCATTCCTCGAAAAAATTGTTGAAAATTTGACCCAGTATGGAATACCCTCCTCGAACCCCCTCTTCCTAACGATTTTTGGTTTTTTTCTACTTGAGCAAAAAAACACCTGAATGTACTAGTTCGAGACCCCAGAAAAAGTGCGTAAGACATTCCCTAGTCCATCCTAATGTACGCTCGCCTACCCCCGAGCCTAAGTTCTGAGCCTGAAGCCTGAGTGGGTGCAGGTAGTTTGTAGTTACATAGTTGGGTCAAAGTGTGGAGGTGGAGAGAGGTATTCTATACTAGCACCAAAATTTAAAAAATCCCGGTGATCGAATCGCCTATCGCCTATGAGAAAATAAATTGCATTCTGTTGCGGCTCTGCAAACTAAATGTCAATTCCTTAACAAAAATTGCTGGATGCACAGCAATATAAAGATACCAAAAGCATCATTATCCCAATCATGACCAAAAAGGAGCTTTTCATCAAAAATACAAAATAGCACACGCAGGTTCTCTAAGCCAAACCAAAACAGAACAAAAATATATTTACAATCCGGTTGAATACATATAACTACTAATAAGCAAAAAAGTGGTGTTTTAGCTATTTTGAAAAAAAGGAATTAAATAAGTATGTAGAAGGCGTCAATAGTGCGTCATAAATAGGGCTGTAAATAGGGGAAGGAGAATTGCGAAAATTGAATCTTGCTATTACTGCCTAATATGCATCAAGAACAACGAGGCAAAAGTTCAAGTTTTTAAAAGGCCAGTCTACAATGAACGCCTATGGTTGTCGTGTTTGCCAGTTTTGAGATGGCTGAAATAGCAAAATTATGAATAAAAAAATTTTTTATTTTCACCTTGAAAATGCTTAAGTTCATTTTTTGCACTAATAGAGTATCGGTTCCCTATTTTTGCATTCTCCCCCTGTTGATTTTTTTGTCGAAAATCTGCTTTGGTCCCTCTCTTGTTTTTTTGTCAAAAATTCTGCCTTGGTCCCCCCCTGTTGACATTTTTTGTCGAAAATCTGCCTTGGTCCTTCTATTTGTTTTTTCGTACTATTCCATTGTACCCCCCAAGCCCCCTGCGCCCCTTCGGGGCGCAGGGGGCTTGAGAGTTAGAGATGCGCGCACGCACTTACCTTAGACATGATTCCGAGAAGTACACTTGATCATAAAATGCATATAGAGTCTATTTTTGCCACGGCCCGAGTTGAAAAACATGGTAAAGCAGCTAAAAAAAGTGGCCCCTGTATTATTCCCTTCCCTCCCAATACAGCCCTTGAACCCTATTTAAATGGCTTTTCTGGTCCTTTTATGGAGAAATTATTTCATAAAAATGGTTTTTGAGTGCATATAAAAAAGTTGGTTTTGGGGGGGGGGGGGGTTACACTGGAATAGCTTTTGGGGGGGGGGGGATACAATGGAATAGCGGCGTTTTTTTTGTCAAAAATCTGTCTTGTCCCCCTGTTATATTTTATTGTCAAAAATCGGCCTTCGTCCCCTGTTGATTTTTTTTTGTAGAAATCTGCCTTGGCCCTCCTGGTAATTTTTTTAAATAATAAAAAAATGGAACCGATTCTCCACTAGCGCCCATTTTTCAGTGACCGAAAACTTTTTAGCACATTTTGTTATTCTAAATTTGGTTGGCCATTTACACTGACTAGCTTAATTTTCAGACCTCAACCTGTAGCTCCAAGCTTTCAAACAACGTAATAACAATTTAAGACAAGGTGCTTGTGGCGTAATGACTTGCTTCAGAGAACTAGAGCAATCTAAATAGCATCTAATAGTAGCCTTTTTAGCAATTTGTGACGCAATCTAACCAAGGACTGCATAATTTCTAGCGAATTAGCCAAAATACTTTTTCACACTCAAAGCTCAAAATAGGCAAATTAGAGGAGAGATTTTAGACACACACAAATTAATCCTTTTTCGCAATGTCGAAAAGAGTTAATCATCTTCTTTTCTATATAATTTGATGTGTTAAGTTAGAGCACTAAAAGAGACAAAACCTTTTTCACGGACAACAAACTTTATTTTTGCACAAATTGAATTTTATAAAGATTTACAATTCTGTTGGGTAATGGGGCTAAAACCGAGTAGCTGTTTGGGGTTGGAGAGACGGTGGTGTTGAAAACCGAGTAGCGCCGAAATTTATTTAAAACAAATTGTTGTTCAAAGTCAGGCTAATTAGTGGACCACCCTACTAAGTATTTATATATTTATATTTTGCTGTTGCAACGTGGCTTTTTTTCGCGTGTGCGCCTCGATCAGTTTATATAGTGCGTTTTTTTTTGGTCTCGGCCTATTAAAATACCTCGATATAATGCAAATCTCATTGTCTAATACAATTTTTTAAAATATCTGTCGGTCTTACAGTCAAATTTTTTGTTGTTTCCGTTTCCAAACCAGACATTGTCCGGAGAATTCAATCAAAATTTAAGGTGTAATCAAGGGTGTAAGCGTCTGAAGAATTAAATTATCTAAAAGGCGAACCCTACCAATTTTGTTGTGATACAGAGTGTTTTCAAAAAAAAACTCCCCTATTTTTAGAAAGCAATTTTAATCAATTTTTAAAAGCGAATTTTGAACTAACTCATATTTCATCAAATTCTCGGTAATTTTTTTCATAGAAAAAAAACATTTACATCGTGTTTTAACCCATGACCTAATATGCGGAGGTTTCCGAAAAATTCGGAAATTGGCCGAGCCAGGGGTTAAGTACACCTGTTTTTTTTAAATGGGGGAATTTTTGTTTAAACACCCTGTATATGAATTCAGAAACTCTTCTGGCCAAGTTTTTTTGAGAAATTAGAATTTTTTTAAAAGGGTTAACAGTTACCTTTTAGTACAGTTAACCCAACCCAGTACAGTAAACCTCCACCACAGTTAAGTTTCTAGTATGGTTAGTATAGTGCGATCGATATAGTCAATATACCAGCTATTTAGTGCGATTTATAAACTGATTAAGTTTTAAAACCTCGGTAAAGTGCGCCTCGATAAAGTGAGAAAATTTTCCGGTTCGCAGAGGTTCCACTATATCAAGGTTGACTGTAAAACTTTGTGAACTATGCTACAGCTTTCTCAAAGCTTTCGTACAGTTGTAATGGCAACAATGTAAATCCCTAATCTGAGCCCACACTATGACCCATCTTATAAGGATGGTTCATAGCAAATGGCACTGTCATTAATTCAGTCATTGATACTAATTTATTTGAACACAATAGTGCAGCAGGTGCCTCCACACCCAATGCAACGCATGCACATCAAAGTCGGACTGGTAAAATGGTTCAAAAAATGGTACTGAAGTTTACTGTGATACAACTGTACTACAGTGAAATTGTAGCCCAAATCACAGTGGTTTTGAAAACTGTGCCACAGTTTTTCCTTACAATATGACTACAGTTTTGAAAATGGTACTAAAGTTTCAATCTGTAAATATTTTTTTGGATTTGGTATATTGGCCGAAAATCCGTGGCTCAGTAAAACGACTGTTCGCATTGACCAATAAGATCGTGCTTCTTTTTTTACAGAAAAAAGCTTCGGACCAATGAATAGTTAACCCAAATAGGCATGCTAAAGCACTCTTTTTCAGAAATTAATCTTGTTTTGCAGTGCCGAAATAGGGTTAATGATCTCCTGCTAAATGAAACCAACTACCCCTTTTATATGCATGAGCTTTAAGCCCTGGAAGGAAAAGATGCGCAATGGATTACGTCAAATGACTGGCTGCAGTGCAGACCAAAAGGTCTTCCTCTTCATATTTCATTTGCTGCAACAAACAGCAAAAAGCTCCAAAAATAACTGCAAAAAGGAAGTGAAAAGCAGGAATTGCACTAATTTATTCCTGGAAATTGTCTTTTTTTTACTATACAAGAGTTTTTTGTTTTTGTTAAATATGGTTAAAAAATGCCTCAAGGCATTGTCTCCAAAAATTTTTTTGAGCTGCTTTCTTGTTTGGTTTCAGTATAGAATCTTTCAATTTGAACTTTTTTCAAAAAAAATTATTAATAAAAACACCGACTGCAGACTCTAAATATTGCCGTTAATACGATACAAGAATTTTTTATAAACTGATTACAAAAAAATTTCTGATTACAAAATTAATTTTTTCCCAGAAATTTTCGGCTCTTGGTACTCAAAAGTAGATGGTCTTTTCAGGGTTTTAGGGCCATTTTTGACTAAATTTTGGTTAACTATAAAAAAAGTTATAAGTTTTGAATATTTTTACATTTTAAGTCATACAGAAACTATGGTATGCCCATGCATAAGTAAATACTAGTGCTGTTTGGCTTATTACCCTATTTGACTTTGTCCCCTGGTGTGTATTTCAGGCTTTAAATTTTTTTCAAAATTTTTATTGAAAACGGTTTAGAAATGTTCTTGTATTGTATTAAGCATGAACAGTAGCTTGGGATACTTGGGATTTGTGATCACTTTTCAAAAATTTGGGGTTGGGGTGAACGGGAAAGTACCATTGTGAATTACGAAAATACAAAATTGTAAAATAAATAAAGTTTATAAAAAATCATTGATAAACCTCATTCCAGCTAGAACCCTTCGAAAATTACTAATATGTCACAAATATTTAACTAACAAGCAAATAATAATAAAATATCCACTACTTTACTTACTCAAAGCCCAGAAATTGGCTTGGTTAATCCCGATGGTTGACCAGTGCTAGATTAAATGTAGGCAATAAAACAATTTCCTGATGGCCAAATCTATTTTATTACTACTAGTAGTAGTCGGCAGTAAACAGCCTATAGACATTTGACGTCAGCAATCACTGAATATATATTCAAGTGTGTGTAAATTTGCCTCCAGTTAAAAGAGGATGACCCTCATCATAAAACAAAGTCTGGCTTTATTGATCCACCCACCTGGTTTGCCACTTTGTCTGATATAAGGCAAAAGAACACTAATGAAGGCTGGCCCAGTTGGCTGTTTAATTGATCGGTTATCAAGTGGCGGAACAAGGGCAATAAAGTGGCAGCTGATGCTAACAAAAACAATAAATTCTAGAAGTTTCTACAGGGTGGTTTAAAATTATAAGGGTAAAGATTATTTCGTTTACATGAGCCATCGGCAACAGTTTATGACTTCAACAGCAAACACCAGATGTCCCACAACAATGAGATTTCACTGAAGATTCTGTTTTCTTTTTGCTTGTGCGGAAAGTCAACCAACACGCTAAATCACCATAGGTCGGGTTCATGTAGAGGCTCTTTTTGATCACATCCAGTGACCAAAACGGGCTAAAATACTCCTAAATACGGTAATTATGTATTTTTAGGGTATCTGGATACCCGTTCAAGTCCAGTTTGCCTTGGTCCCCCAAGGCAAAAAGTCAAAATTTGGTCGAAAAATTTCTTGTCTAAAAATAGTCGGCCGCCAACTAAAACATGTTTTCTATGCATTTCAGGTGCTAAACCACTGAAAAACGTGTTTTTGATTGCTTTTGGGAGGAGGACAAATAAGGTAGTCCGGCAAATTGTTAGTCCCGTCCAGTGGCGTACGCATGAATTTCTGACGGAGGGCCAGCAGGGCATTTTTAGGCCATTTTACCTGCACCAACTTCAGAGGCCATTTTACTTATACTGTTTTAAAAAAATCTGACGGGAGGCACCGGTAAGAAGAATAATTTGACAGGGTGGGGTGATTGGCACACTTGAAAAAAAAAGCGGCAATTCAAAAAAACATTTCACACTGCACCCTGTAGCTGCTTTTGAAAGCACCTAACCGCTGTTTGGCTGACTAAAAACTCGAAGGCCTAAATCACAAGGCCAATCCACACACCTTTCAGCCAGCCGTTCAATCCAACTAAAGAAAAAAGTGGATGAAAACACATCATCATTCTCATTTCCAGAGGTCCTGAGTCAGCTTTTTCTTTTGCTTCAACTATACAAAATCAAGAAATCTTTTGAAGGGAGCAAAGGGACAATTGGTTTCAAAATAAAAAAAACAACAATTGTTAGGATTTGAGGAGACCAAAAAGGTGGAAGAATAAGAAGTGTTCTTATTCTCATTCCCAGTTCCGCCTCTAAAACAAAAAATAGTTTGGAGGCAGGGATGTGTAAAAAGCCATTAAAATTGGTATTTCTGCCAATGTTTATATTCACAAAGTGTCAAACGGGGCGGATTTGGTTAGCAGGTGGGGAGAAATCCGAACAGAAATAGATAAACACCTGAATTTTGGAGTAGATTAGCTATAAGGTGACGTATAAAAGTGGTTATAAACGGCTTTTTTGATTGCGCAATTTTGAGAAAAAAAAGTGTTTGGTTCGGATCCACCCACTTGCGTGTCCAATTTTTAGTTCTCAAAGTGTATCTACAAATTTTTCGAGATCAATTGATTAAGGAAACAAAGATTATTGAGCTATAAATAATGCGTGATAAAAAGTGTTTGGTTCAAATCCACCCACGAACATGTCTATTTTTTATTTATATTAACTAGGTCTGAATTGAGACAACTATCATTATAAAATAGTATTATAGAGCAAAGAACAGAATGTCTGAGATAGCACTGTTCGAGTCCCCATAAAATTATTCGTGATTTTGTATGCGAGATAAAACAAACTAGGAATCGTATAATGAAAAATCCACCCTCAATCATATACGACGGAAAAAACGGCGGCAGAAAAAACAGCGGCGGAAAAAAGGCGGAATTCTAAAAGTCGTTTAATGTATGTTGGCCTTTCAAATCCGAAGTTTTGACACCATATTCGAGTTCAGCATCGCCGCTTTGCTTATAAAAATGCTCTTTTTAGGCTCAGAACTCGCTTATATTTCGAATTCTACTCGAGACAACAAAAATTCGAATTCAATTTCGGAAAAATCGGAGTTTTTTCAGTTTGAATGTTTGTTGTCTCAAGTGGAATTCGAATTATGAGTTTGTTCTGATCCCGAAAAGCATTTTTTAAGCAAAACGACCATTCTGAACACGAATCTGGTGTCAGAAATACGAGTTTGCACGGCCAACATGCATTAAAAGGCTTTTAGTATTCCGCCGTTTTTTCCACCGCTCTTTTTTCCGCCGCAGTTTTTCTGGCGCCGAATCATCACCTCACCTTTTTTCTAGGGTGCAAACAAATTTTTTAATATCAAAACATGACGAAAGCGAATATTTTCAGGTATTTATATTTATTTAGAATGGGCTAAATAGGCTTTTTAAAGACCAAAATATGAAGATAGCAAAAGATTTTTCGGCTATAAATAACAATAATAAATGATATTTATATAAAAACATTGCTAAAACTAGGTGTTAAGTGAGAAAAAAAAAGTAAAGCAAAGAACAAGTTCCTGAGAAAGAACTAACTAAAAACGTGGTCTGTATGTGTGTGAAGATAATTTTACGAACCATAAAGCATAAGTATCAAAAGCCACTATTTGAAAAAAATAGATGCTTTGAGGCAGCTGAAAATGCACTTTGAGTTAAATATAAATAATTCTAGGCAAACACACCAGATTTAACAATTGTATACCAAAAGTGAAGCGTAAAAACCCTTTGAAATTGTAAAAGACCACTGAACGAAGAACTTTAGACTTTGAATTTTCATAAAATATTTTTACCAATTTACACCAAAAAGTTAGATTTTCACCATAAAAATTTTCGGAAAGTTTTTTTACAGATAAAAAATTTCGTACAACCCCTCTTAAATAACCTCCCTTAAATACCGTATATTCTCTATTAGAAGGCCGGGCCTTCTATTTTTCAACCCTTAAAAAGTCGGAAAAAATTTGGGTCGATTTTGATATTTTTGCGTGCTCAAGCAAAATTTTAAAAGTAGAATCAGGTAAGCTCGTGCTAACTAAGAAAACGCGAAAAACAGATTTGCGAATTTCTTTTTCTAGGCTGATATATAGGTCCTCAAGGGGAGCCTTCTATTAGAGAGGGCCTTCTAATCGAGAATATACGGTAAACCTCTTTTTGGGGGGTTATTTATGAGGTATCTTTTAGGTTTAGGCTCGGGCTTCGGTAGGCCAGCGCCCGTTAGGTCGTAAATAATATATTCGTATTTAGGGGGTTATTCATGATCTTTTTTGGAGATGGGGCGGGGATTTATGTCCCACAGTCAAAAAATTTGGCCCTCAACTTTATCTACAGTCAAAACTCCCATTAACGTATTCCCTGAACGTATTCTCTTTTTTTGACAGTCTGGCTGTAAATATGATCAGGATTCCGATTTTGCCAATCGCTTTAGCGAAAGAAAAATTTTTTGACCTTAAAAAGCAAAAACTGCCATTAACGTAATGCTTTTTGAAAATAAGTTTACTTTAATGGGAGTTTTTGCTTTTTCAAGTTCAAAAAATGTTTCTTTCGCTGAAACGATTGGCAAAATCGGAATCCTGACGGTATTTGCAGCCAGAATGTCAAAACAAAAAAAGGAAAATTTTTGAATAATCGAGGTGAAAAAGTGTCGGACCCTAGGCGGGAACGAACTTTCGGGGAATACATTAATGGGAGTTTTGACCGTGTCAGAATCAAAAAAAAATTGTGCAGCCGATACTCAAACAATACTCAAACACACGAAGACCAAAACACGGTTACGTAAAAAAGTAGACATAGACTCATACACAAGCCAGAAATATAACTCTGTTGCATTCCATGTCTAAATGAGTCAACCCAGTTGAGGAACTAGAAATGGAAACAAAGAAATAGGCTGGATTTAGCATATATTATTTACACAATACGACGTCATCACCCAGCCATCCAGTTCCTAGTCAAAAATCTAGATAGCAAGCCAATTATTCTTGGCTTGACTTACATCCTTTTTGAGGCAAGCTCTAATTTTTCGCATGAATCGCTAGACTCAAATAGAATCTTCTTTTTGTCTAAGTTGGCTAAGTTGAAGATGAAATTCGGTCTTTTTTAGTAACTTGCCTTGTTTGTTTTAGGACCCTTTTAGGTTTTTTTTCTTCCTTTTTCATGGTCGGAAAGCGACAAAATTCACCCGGATATTTTTTTATGACATGCTTTATTAAATACTTAAAGGGCCATTGCCACTTGTTTTGAATTGTCTTCCGCCAAGTCAATTTTTTGCCTAATCATTGAATTCCTGTACGGATTTTTCAGCTCGATTTCTAACAAAACAAGACCTAGAATTCAATTTTAGGTATAGTTTTGTTAGAAACCAAGTTAAAAAATTCATACGTAAATCCAACGATAAAGAAAAAATTAGAATTGGCGGGTGACAACCGTTGTCGGAGACGGCAATGGCTCTTTAAATACATTTTATTCTCTGTCACCGCCACATTAAAATCGGTAAATAAAAACACAGTGTTATAGGAACTTTTTTCAACTTGATGTCGCTTGCCGACTTTTTTACTTTTCTTATATTTTCAAAGATTCTCACTAACGTGGGTTTCCAAATTACAGTCGACACTCGATTTAACGACACCCAAAAAATTAATTCCCGCCTAGGGTCCAACATTTTTTTAACCAAATTTTTAGGATGTTTTTTCAATTATTATAAAATGTATGTATACGAAAAATTTCTTTGTTCAGCAGGCCCTTGGTACAAAGCTACTCTCCAGACATTAATTGCCGTGGTCCACCAAGTCAAAAAAGAAATTTTCACAAAAAGTGCTCCAATGGGTCTCCTCAATATTTTTCCTTCCTTTTATTTGTTTTCGGCAGTTGAAACGGCTTTCAGACATCATTTTCGGTGGTTTGAAACCGATACCACATACCATAGTTCAGCTGCAAAATTATTTTATTTTTTTTAACGATATGCAAAATCTTAATACTCACAATTTTCGCATCAGACTATCCAGTCAAAACTGAAAAAAAACACTTCAAAACTTGGCTTAAAAAAGTGTCGGAACCTAGGCGGGAACGAACTTTTGAGGATGTGGTTAAGTTGAGTGGCAACTGTATACAGTATACAACTGTATACAGTATATTTTAAGAATAATGATTAATAAAAAAAATTGAAATGCGATAATTAGTGTATTGGCAGCGATAAATATAAAAAGGCAAGCCCAATTTTGTCATATACTAAACATTTATCAAAACTTGAGTCAAGAAATTGAACTGAATGAACTAGGGTGTCAAAACACGCAACAAATTAATAAGCAGCTCATAAATGGTGTTAACTATCTACGCAGAAGTGTTCACGCCTAGCAGGCATTTCTTTTTTGGTCATCATGAGGAGGAAGTGTGAATAATTATGTGTTTACTGCTCCATCCACATTTTTTCACACACTCACTACTACACATATACCAAAGAGACCAAATAAATAAATGAAGTGAACTTTATTTGGGAAGCATGCATTAAATAGCTGCACCATCAGCAAAGGAAGTATTTTGAAAAAAAAGATTTTTAATATTCATGGAATTACAGGGTGTTTAAGTGTTGTCGGGAAAGTTGGTCTTGGTTTGATATATTTCGGGGATCAAATCTATAAAATATTTGCATTTGGCTTCAATTATAGATTTTGTGTTGAGATGACTGAGATCCAGACCCTCAAAGCCGAGGGCGGGTGCTTATTAGAGCGGGAGCGCTTATTAGAACAAATACGGTATGTCGGAAAGCTGATTTTTTTGGGCATCCCTGTGCTTTGGGCCCCTGCCTACTTAAAATTTTGAAAACTTCACCTGGGGTCTGATCCTCGTGGGTCTTCTAGCAGGCTTTCTATCAAGTCTGTCAAAATTTTACGCAAATCCTTGAAAAATTTTGACAATTATGATGCCACCAAGGACCATAGTTGGGAACCTTCGAAAAACCACAAGCGCCGGACCATTGCTGGCAGCACCGCCGGTGCCAAATAAATGTCGCTGAATTTCGACACCCGCTACCGTCGAGACCGCCGCCGGCGGCTCTTTAAACGTCGGCTGCGCCAACATGAGCTATTCGAAAAGCTTATCTAAAGTGCAAAGTCTCATGCCAGAGTGGCCAAAAACTAATAAAAACTAGTTTTTAGGTGTTTATTAAAAAACAAAGGAAATAAATTTTTGCTGCTGTTGGACTTTATGCTAAAATCATGACATTACTAAAAGCTGCCACCACCGTCCCTTCATTTTGCCGCCACCGCCGCCGTCACCTGGTGGTCGCGGCGTCTATCCAACTTTGCAAGGGATCAATATGAATTCTAAAGTTTAATTATGAATAGATGAAATAGGTTATTTTTTAACCATATTGAATTGTCAAAAAGAATGGTACTGTTGGTTTAATTTATTGAAAAATATAAGTTTCATAGTCTTCTTGATAATCTAGGAATGAAATTTTTAGTAATGAACCGTTTTTTTAATACATGAAAAAATAATATTGAAATAATAAATTTCAAACTTCAAGCACCCTGTACGACATACATTTCTAAGAACCGGAAAAAAGTATAGATTACGTTTATTTGGAATAGCGGCTTCTCAGAAATCATCAAAATAAAACATTTATAATTTTTGTCAGTCTTCATTGGCATTCTCGAATTCCACCAAAAACAGGAAATTGAAAACAGATTGAAAGTCTCAAACTCGATGAATTCTTGTGTACTTGAAGAAATTTCTGGTTCATCCGCTGACATCACCGTCGAAAATATGGTTTGACTGAAAAATATTTGAGATAATGCTTAAAATTTAAATAAACTTTGAGCAAACAAACTTGTTCATCACCGGAGCTTTAGACAAAACAGCAAACATAGTGTCAGCAGAAATGCGTGATTGACCAACTTCGTTCATATACTTATTGCCCAACTTCCTGAAGAAAAAATCTATGGATATTTTTATAAGGAAATGAAATTTTTGAAAGCAATACCGTCTAGGATCCGCACTCTTTTTCCAGTGATCAAAGTTTGTCTCGAGCAAGAACCAACGACCCTTTGTAGAATTCAAATAATATACATCAGCGGATGCCCAGCGATCTCTAAAGTCCAAAAATGATAACGTACTGTCAGGGCTGCATCGAAAAACTAATTTCCCATTTAATTATGGCATTTTTATGGCCTTTTTTTAATTATCTCTTAACAATTTGAATTAATCAGGCAGGTTTTCAAAATCGCAAGTATTCCGATAATGCCGAAAATGTTTTGGCGCGTTTTCAAATTCCAATTCTATGCCAAAAACATTTATTTTTAATTTTTGGCAAAAATTTATGGACACAATAAATTTTTCACTTGAAAATTTTGTTTACCTGGTGATAACAGCGCCTTCGCCAGACTTTACACCACCAGTAATGATGTATGAAGGAGCAATTAGATGCACAGAGCTTAGTTGGGTCACTGCTGAAGCAAAGTCAACAACATTTTCCAGGGTCTTAAACGTTTAAGATTAATCAAAACTTATTTTGAATTTTTTTGATATTTTTGAAAATTCTTGTTATGAATTTTTAAAGTCAACAGTTGTGTAAAAATTGAAAATTTATATGATAAATACTCGCCTTTCGAATCTCAAAACTGATTGGTCTATGAAATCTCGTGACTAACTCCATAAATAAATTATCCCAGTAACCGCCAGAGTCTAAAATAGTTAACTTATCAAATAACTTGCTGATTCTATAGCAATTATATTAATAATTTATTATAGGTTATCAGAATGAAACAATTTTCATTCTGATAACATTAATTTCAGATATTAAAATTTTTTCGATTCGACTAAATTTTTTCCGCAATATTCGTTTTTTTGTCATTTTTTGCCTAAAATTGCGTGGAGGATCAAAAGTTGCTCATAAATTCTAAGTTGCTGTGAAATACATATTTTTATAAAAAAGCCTTATATGGAAATGGGAGAGGGTTTGCCTTGGTCCCCCTATTGTTTTTTATTGCGGTTTTTAGGCACAAGCTTAGGCAAGGCTAGGCCAGCGTATGTTAAGACGGACTTAAACATGAGTCTAAAATAAAGTTGTGAAAATGCTCGAGCAGATTGATTTGGAGAATATGCTTGACATATTTGAACCGTTAACTGCGACCGTACAGTTAACTGTACAGTTAAACTGGGTTCTATTTCGTGGGTTGACTGTAGGCCGAGCATCTGCTCGAAATTCATCAACCTGCTCGAGCATATTCTAGTTTCACATCCATAGTAAAAAATACGTTTGAGTCTGTCCTAACATACGCTGGCCTACCCTTGCCTAAGCCTAAAAATCACAATAAAAAACAACAGGGGGGGGGACCAAAGCAAACCCCCACCCTCATTATTATATGGGGCCAAAAAAAAAGCTGAAATGAGTGTCCACTCACATCTAGCATTCATACTGACAGTGAAAGCATTTGGACGTTGACCTGTGAAAACTGACTGATTTTGTGATTTTTTTTTGTCAAACTGACCTGTGAGCACACCCACATAAAGCACAAAAGTGTTGGCACTGAATACAATCTGAAACCATAAAATGCACAATTTTGAATCTAAAAATTTCAATCTACCTCTTCATTGCGAGTAAAATCAGCAATTATAGATATGTTTCTGAGCAAACTGCCCATATCATAATCCAAATTACGACCGTGAAATATCTTTCCTTTGGAATCTTCCGCAACTATTGAGGTACATCCTTGTTTGGGTATTTTGTTACTGTCGGTTTTGTCTGAAAACCTAAAATCTGTATTCAGGCATTTTTTTCACGGGAATTTTAAGAGAGAAAAAATCATTTAGGTTCTTTTCCAACCATGTGCTTACCTATTTTTTGCTCTTCGATAGCTTTTATGTCACATTGTTATGTTTTTTATTTTTCAGGCAAATAAATGCAATTTTTTCTGAAAAATCATCTTTTTGGGAGATTTTCTTGCTAATTTTTTACTTGAAAATCAGATTAATTTAGAAAATTGGACTTTTCTGGATTATACCACAGAGCCGCGATTTGATGGGGGGAAGGGGGGGGCGGGTCATAGGCTGATTACCCGCTTCCCCCCTTTACAAATATGTAACCCCGCCCCCCTTGACCAAAAAATTAGGCAAATTACCCTTCCTGGTTATATCCAAACCTGACTGATATTTTTGACCAAAAAAATGCAATGGCTATATTTTTGTAATGGAAGCCTCGCACGAGTGGCGAACAGCCTAATTTTTTAGTACCCGAAACATATTTTCATAAGTTTTAAAATTCTAATCTGGGGCTAGAGGCTGCCTGACCGACCCATGTCTACCCTTGGCACAAGACCGGTTTTTGTATTATTGAAAGCGAACCAGTTCGAGATTGCTTAAATGTACAATATGGAAAAACACAGTTTTGAGTAATGTGCTTCTAATACACAAAATACGCAAATCGTTGATCACATACCATTTGCGTTCAAAATCAGTGATGTCGTAGAGAATGTTCATTCCAACCACATGGCCCAATGGTAGATTTGTTTTTTGAGCGATTCCTACAAATCACAATGATTTAATAAGTTTGCAAACAGGAGTTTTAAAAAGACCATTTCTTTTCTTAATCATAAAAATTTCATAATTTTAAAAGCGGTCGGCTTTTGTGCACATTTTTTTTAAATAACAGAGACATAGCCTAAGACAGAGACATAGTCTTTTAAGATGCACCTCTAAGTTCTCGAGCATAGTCGTCGTCGAAAAAGCCAATTAGCTTTTCTGCTATCCAAAACAAAGGCGCTTGAAGTCGAGTGGGAACTATTTCTCTGAAATTAATATACCACTCATTGTGTAATCTTTCAAAATATATGATTGAAAAATCTTCACCAAAACTCGTGACTAAAATTCAATACAATAACTAACTTAGTCTGCTCAATTATCAGCGGAATGGAGGTCTTATAATCCTGAAGCACCTGGTCCCACCTGTCTTCTGGTCTTTGGTCTAGATCAATGCGATACCTTCTTGGCATGTCTTTGTCTGTGGTATCTCTTGAGGTTGCAGGGTTTGTTAAGAAAAGAATAAATGAAACTAGGGTAATAAATAGTGGATCTCTCATTTTTCTACGAAAATATGATGAAGCAAGAAATTTTCAAAAAAAGTTAGAGTCAATTCGACTAATTTACCGTAAATGCTCTCCGTAAATGGTCTTGAATTAGAGCACACAACTCCCTAAGCCCTTTGTGCCCTTTGTGTTTCTAGATATGAAAAATCTTACATTTTTAGGCACACGACCATTCGAAATATAGCCCTGTTTCTAAGCTACATATTTAGTGGTCATGGGTTTAAAAATGATGGATTTTTCATATCAAAAAACACAATGCCACAAAGTGCTTGGGAGTTGTGGTTCTAATTGAAGCCCATGGGCTTTAATCATGTAAAGTCGACGCTACCAATAACATACACCACAAAAGTTCGTTCCCGCCTAGGGTCTGACACTTTTTTTAGTCCCATTTTTTCAAATTTTTTCCAATTATGTTTTGACAGTCTGGTCGCAAATATCGCAAGGATTCCGATTTTGCCGATCATTTTTGCAGAAAACAATGATTTTGACATTTAAAAAGCAAAAACTCCCATTAACATACACCTGTTTTAGATTTCGGTGTATGTTAATGGGAGTTTTTGCTTTTTAATTGTCAAAATCATTGTTTTCTGCAAAAATTATCGGCAGAATCAGAATCCTTGCGATATTTGCGACCAGACTATCCAAACAGAAATGGAAAAAATTTGAAATGGGGCTAAAAAAGTGTCGGACCCTAGGCGTGAACGAACTTTTGGGGTGTATGTTATTGGGAGCGTCGACTGTATACCATGTTTTTGATGTGTCAATTTTTTTTGAAAAATTTCTAGCCGAGAACTAGTAAAATGTTCCATTTAGGTCATATCTGAGGCCAACTAATTTTTTGCTGTGAAAGACCATACATAAGTCACGTTGCGGTTCATCAATCTCTATGAAGACTGTAAACTATAGAAACACCAGGAAGTTAAAAGAGCAAGGAACGTGCAGTCCGGCAAGTGACATAAATAGAGAGCAATTTTAAGAGCAACAAGTGCAGCAGCAGAAAAAATTAATTTAGACACAAATTAAAGTTTGTATGGGCAAAAATAGAAACTCCTAGCTCTATTGCTTAGATCCAATAAAGGTAAGAAGTCGGGTGTCAAAGTCGAAGATGGAAATTGTAAGGCAGTAGTTAGGGTTCCGAAATTTGTTTCTATCGTTTTGTTATGTTTTTGTGAAAAAGAGCTTAAGAATAAATACAGTCACTCAAAAAGAAACCTAGCAGAACAATGAGACGTCAATGACTTTTAGATCCGAATACCAACCTCTATTCAAGCCAACCATTTAAGAGGTGACTGTAATTAGGGTTACTCAACAAAGAAATTTTCGATGAATTGCTTGGTTTTTCTGGGCTACATCTTTTTCCGGATTATACGAGAAATTCTACAGTAATCAACATACAGTTATCGACGCACAGTTACCATCCAGTTTTCTCAATAACTGTAGGTTGATAACTATTTGAACTGTAAATGGGCTTGTACAATTGTATAATATGGACTTTAATCAATAACTGTACGTTAATAACTGTAGGATTTCTCGGATAATATACAAAGAATTCTACAGTTATCAACGTACAGTTAGAAGTTCCTAAAAAGGTTTTACCCGCAAAACAATTTTGCCCAAAGAAATTTCTTAAAAAAATTTTATCCGGGCAACAATAACATTATAATTGTAATGAAGATTGTTTATCATTTTCTTTATTTGAAATTTTTTTATAAATAGTATTTTTTATAAATAGCTACATTTAAAAAAAAAGTAAAAAAGCGTTGGAAAATTTTACGTTAGCCATCCATATAACATGCCTCCATTTAAACTTAAAAAAATCTACTTTTTCTGAGTCAAATTCTGCGCCGCGCTTTACAACTGTAGAATTTCTCGTATATGATACTAAAAATTCTACAGTTAACGACGGGGCAATAAAATCAAAATGAGTGTTTATTTTGAGTCAGAAAAAAAATCATGGAAAATTTTTGACTAAAATGTTTTTCAAAATCCAAAAGTCAGAAATAATATTGAAAGTATAAATAGAGGAGTGTTATATATAGTTAAGCGCATAATTTATCGATAAACTAACAAGGGAGGAAAATCGATGCACACATATATTTTCAAAGTAATTAGCAGCACATGAAAAAGATTAATTACTTGTTTTTCATTTCTGTCACATTTCTTCTCACAAAACTATAGAATTTTTTTCTGTGCCAACAAACATTTTTATTTTTCCAAAAAATAACAATACCATAAATAGACAGAAAAAATTTTGGCAAGTAACCACCCAAAATATGGCTCATCTAATTGGCTACAAAATAGGTGGTAACATGCTTAGCAATATTCAAAAGGTGGTCATTCCGAGAGCAGGATTTGAATCAAGGGCCTTAATTAAATAAAAATGATAAGCTTAAATTCTAAACAAAAAAGGGACAAGTATTAAATATGCTTTCTTTTGGCTGAAAAGTGCCTTCTTTTTTCTTTTAGTCACAGCAGCAAGTATATAAACAAATTTTTCAAAATTAGAACACTGTCACGTAGCCCTGCTCTTCTGGTTTTTAATGGTGTACAGTCGAACTCCGATATAAGGCCACCCCTGGGGACCGGCCGAAGGTGGCCTTATATCGGGGGGGGGGGGGGGCTTTATATCGGGGTGAACTTTGACTAATTTCTTTCTTTGCTGGCCAAAAAATTGTATCATTGTATCATATGTATCGGAGTTGTATCTGTATCGGAGTTCGACTGTATCATATGTTGCAAACTTTTCTGCGAAAACTAGCAAAGACGCCTCGAAATATGACGCAACTTGGAAAAATGATCTGATTCAAACTTTTACCTCTTTGTGCTGAATTTTGAATGCCTGAGGCCAGTGACTGAGGCTTCGCCTAGATTTTATAAGAATAAAAAACATCATCACTAAAAATTTTCAAAATGCGCGAATTCAAACGAAATGGCCTGAAAAGTACTAAGCGACCCTATGCCGTTACTCATTACAACTATTGTCTTCGAAATTAAAATTTTGTCCGAAAAAGTGTGCCTAAGTGAAATTAGACACGAAATGCAAATAATAAATAAATTTCTTCTAGGCATAAAATATCATCAGGTTGTTCACATATCTGTTTCTCCATTCTCTGTTTTGATCAACGGTCGAGAAAGAGCTTCGGGTAGATTCTTTTGGGTCCTCTTTTTAGTTGCTTCTCCATCCTCGCCATTTTCCTGTGGTGGAATAGCCCATGGCTGAACATGACCACTAGCGAAGACCGAGAAGAACGCAGCGCCGACCACAAGAATGAGACCAGTCACCAAGAAGACGTGTTGCCATTCTTCTTTTGAACCCTGAATATCAAAAAAATTTAAATTAAAAATAGCCTTTTATATGAAATCAATGTATCGGACTTTATTTTGGTAACAAAGTCGAGCGCCGATTTAACGGCATCAAACACAAGTTCGTTCCCACCTAGGGCCCGACACCTTTTTACCTTGATTTTAAATTGTTTTGTGAGTTGTCTTTGGCTAGAGCTCAGGTTATGGCTATTTTCGATATATATTTTGATTTTGCCGATGTTTTTCCAAATAAAAAATAATTTTGCCAAAAAGATACGAGAGTGCTCGATTTAACAACCGTTTATTTCAAAATTACGGGCCGTTTAATTGAGTGCCCGCAAAACTATTTGCCAAAAAAATTTTATTAGAAAACGGATTGACAAAATAAAAATTTTTGCGATATTTTGGACTGGACTAACCAAATACAACTCTCAAAACATTTTAAAATCAGAGTTGAAAAGTGTCGGACCCTAGGTGAGAACGAACTTTAGGTGTGGGCCGTTAAATCGGGGGTTGACTGTGTGGCAAAACTAAGCCTAGCGATGACTTTGCATTTAGTTGTGACGCCAATAATCTTTACTGCCTCTGATACGGCACCAAAAATCGAGATCTTTCGGACAGATTCCTAAGGAAATCAAGAAACCTTACACCCGCTAATGTGTCGCCGCTCCACTTCTGCGTCACCTAAACCCCGCCTGAGGGGTGACAGAAAAACTTGTCTGAGATAAATTTCTCAGTCGCGAGAGGATATTTCAGATCAAGGGAGTATATGTAATAACTTATTTAATTTGCTTACAGTAGGTGTCAGCCACCCCATGATAAGTGGAGAGAAGACTCCAGCAATACAGGACATTGTG
The DNA here is from genome assembly GCA_004194705.1 of Ditylenchus dipsaci. NCBI lineage: Eukaryota > Metazoa > Nematoda > Chromadorea > Rhabditida > Anguinidae > Ditylenchus > Ditylenchus dipsaci. The sequence continues at coordinate 78,140 of SADC01001015.1, forward strand.
TTTCCAATGCCCATGACAGTGCCCACATAAGCAGGGCAGATGTCCAAGTAGTTGACAGCAAAGCCGGCGTACTGGAATCCAGAGATGCCTACACTCACTATCAACAGGCCTATCACCAGCAGCTCTTGGCCACAACCACAGTAGCCAATCAGGACCAAGAACAGGGCTTGTCCAATAAGGGCTAAAAAAATGAATGTGATTTGAGAGACCATGTGGCACTCACCAACAAGCATGGCTAATCGCCTTGTGTTAACTGTGGACAGTATGCCGGAGTGCTGCAATTTGTCAGCAGTGAAGCCGCCCACATTGATAACTACAAAGTAGGCCACGTAGGGCACTGATGACACAAGGCCCATCTGAACCGAAAGGTTTTAAGTAAATCAATTAGAGTAGGTTGTTCGAGGCTATCCGGCTCTTAAACTTCGATCCTACAGTTAACTCTCGATATAGTGTAGGCTGGGGACCAGAAAAATCTACACTGTATCGAGGTTACACTATATCGAGGGTTCACTGTATCGAGAGTTGACTGTACCCGGATTTCAGGCATCCGTCTGAAAATCTAAAGGTCTACATTTGAGTACCCAGCTCGAAAATGTTTGTGGGTCGACGTTTGATCACATTTGTGCACTTTTTTTAATTTACACCTTTTTAATTTTGATATTTTTGCAGTTGGAACACAGATTTGAGCATGTTCTAACACACGCTCGATTATGGATTTCCTACTTGAGTAAAAAAATTCAAGAAAATGCATTAAACAGCCAAAAAATTATAATTGAAAAGACGCAATTCAAATAAAATGCCACAAAGGTGGCCAAATACCTCTACGCCGAAAATTTGACGACTTGGCGGCAGGCATGTGCAAGGTCCAAAACCCCCACGGGCCGGACCGAAAAATTCACGGCCGGGGCGGTTCTGAAAAACACGAAAAATAATTGACTACAAGATTTGTTGACTATTGAAAATGTGTTGACTATGTAAAAATTTGTTAACTATGTACAGTTAGTTGACTATTTGACTTTTTTGTAAAATTGGTTGACTACTAATCGAGGATATCCAAAGAACGAAACGACAAAAAAAATTTATTGTAGCCTTGTCTGGCTGCAACCCAAATTTTTCAACCATTTAAATATTCAAATGTAGGACCAACCGAAGTTAGATCCAATCCAAGCACATCATTCATGAAAGAGGGCAGACTAGTAGCCATAGTGTATGCACCCCAGTCGCCTGCAAAGTGACCCACGAAACAGGCCCACACAGCTGGAGATGTTAGGATGGCCTTGATGGGCACCTTCTTGGAGGTCTGAATTGCCAATCATTAGTGATCAACGGTTTGGTTTATAATTTTAGAAGTCACCTTAGAAGTATTGGCTGTGCCACCTAGCGATTCGACAATATACTCCCTTTCAGCTATTGCAATATTCTTGTGCTTCTGAGGAGTGTCAGCTACAAACACAAACCACAACACACACCACAGCAGACCAGCTCCTCCAAGGACGTAGAATATAGAGGGCCAGCCACCATCCATGCCATAGTTGCACAAGTAGCCGGACAGGGCATCACTAGCACATTTCCTGGAAAAAAAATATTTGTTGGAAAAGCGAAAATCACGTAATTTTTAAAAAAAAATGAGCTTTTTGCTAGAAGCATTTAAACTAAAGCATTTTCGCACCAAAAGTCTTGGTTCACTATGATCTCCCGTATTTTTACTAATTTAAGGGGCCTACTAGTGCGTTACAGTGAAAAAAAGGAACAGCGCAGAAATTCCTTCATTTCATTAAAATGTCTATACAGTCAAACCTCTATATAACGCCCCCCCCCCCCTAAAAGTTTGTTCCCACCTAGGGTCCGACACTTTTTTTAGCTCGATTTTCAAAGCTTTTTTCAAATTCTGTTTTGACAGTCTGGTCGCAAATATAGCAAGGATTCCGATTTTGCCGATCGTTTTTCAATATTTGAATAATTTTACTATTAAAAAATACAAAACCTCTATATAACGGCCTCTAAAAAAATTAGAGGGCCGTTATATAGAGGTTTTGTATTTTTTAAAAGTAAAATTATTCAAATATTGAAAAACGATCGGCAAAATCGGAATCCTTGCTATATTTGCGACCAGACTTTCAAAACAGAATTTGAAAAAAGCTTTGAAAATCGAGCTAAAAAAAGTGTCGGACCCTAGGTGGAACGAACTTTTAGGGGGGGGGGCCGTTATATAGAGGTTTGACTCTAATCGTTTTACCTGATCCGACAAAAGTTTTCAGCCTAGCGCTGGTATGTCTCTTTAAAAGCTTTTTTGAGACAAGGCAGAATTCCGCAGAATTTCAATTTGATCTAATTCTTGCACCGGATTTGTGTTGCGCATAGGCGGTTTGCATTTTTAATTTTTTTCAATTCAATCTTACTGTCAATTTGACAGTGTCAAATTCGAAATTCCTTTTAAGACAAATAATTTTTGAAAAAATTCAAAGTTGTTACTGATTTTTTGTAATTTCAAAACCATTTTTGGTACAAATAGACCATACTGAATGCAATCCGGTGTCAGAAAAAGTGTATAAAGTGGATCATACTTTTATTTGAAGTTGTCGCAAGTGCGATTTTTTTTCTTTTTTCACCTATTGTAAAATGACCCCGATATAAGGAAATTTTTGATGTCAAATTCAAAGATTTTCTTATTAAAATTACCGATTTGAGCGCCGGAATAGCTTATTCCAGTCAGCACACTTCTTTCCATCGGCGGTGCCCAGGCTGACCACATGGCTTCAAAACACACAATAAATATAAATTAATAAAAATAGTACAAATTTACCTTGCATAGCTGGAACTAGGCCTCCCTAAAGATCAAAAATTGCTAAACCCTGAATCCAAGAAGTATCCCACCTGAGCGAAGCCGAGCAAAACCCTGAGAATGAAGAATGCTGGCACATTAAGACGAGCTGCTAAAGGACTAAACAAAGTGATCAATGAACTCAGGGTCAGGCAGACTCCAATAACCAGCTTAGGACCTAAAAATGTCAGTAAAAGCTGGCGTTTACGGCTTTCAAACTATAACCTATCCTGGCCGCCAAATATCCGCCTAGAACCTGACTGGTGAGGTAGCCCCAGAAGAAGGCTGACAGCAGGCTGCCTTGCGTGTGCTTGGACCATAGGAATTCGCCTGGTACCTGAGATTTATTTGAGATTTTGGAATTGGATGAAGAAAATAGGTTAGAAGGGGCCCTAAATCTCCCAAATTTACACAAAAAATTTCAGTTACCTTCGGCTCTGCACTGGATACATTAGAAGATCCGAAAAGATTAGCTTGGACATTCCTGGGCTGGCTTCTCGGCCAGTGGGGTGCCAACTGTAGAATTGGTTGCACTGTCCACGCTCACAGCTTCGTTGTCCACCATGCAAACAATGGCAAAGCTCAGGTGGAGCGCAGACCATACATGATCACACAGCCCAGGAAGCATATCAAGGCTAGGTTCAGCCGTGTGGAACACAGAAGAGCTGAAACCTTGGATTTTTTCGGTATTGTTGCAGTATTTTTTTTTGAAAGATTTCTGTATTTATTTATATTTCCTTTTATGAGAAACTTAAAAAAAGTTATGGCCATTTCCGAGTGACAAATCTGACATCCTGCCCGTGACCACCTGCACACCACCGCTCACCAATCTCAACCCCTCACCCACCCTGGCTTGAAAATCGTCATCTAATTTTGTTTACCAACAAACTGCATTTTCTCTGCATCTCTAAATCTATTCTTTATTTTAGCCATATACTTGAGATAGTAAAAATCGATATGAAATGGCCGTTGTTCACAAAATTTGCCCAAATCGAGGTTGTTGACGGCCCAGACGAACCAAATTTATTGATTAGTGGCGAAAATATTTTTTTCTCAGGATAAGTGCATTGACATCTCACGTCGTGTTCTTTTCAGAAGTATAAAAACTTGACTTCCGAGTAATATTTATTTCTTGATTTTCATTACCATAAATTTGGTTTTGTTGTGCTTGTGTGAATTTTTTCAAAAGGTGCCTAATATTAATTCGCGTGTTTTCTAAAGTAAAATAGTTGTTAGCTCTCACTTACCTGCCACCAAAGGAAATCAGACTTAGGATGGCGGATAACCGAGAGTTTTTAATAATCCAATTGGTAGATTTTCACATAATCGGCATAATTTTCTGCAGCTAATTCACGTTTTTCAAAGCTTGTTTATTTATTTTTTGGATCAGCATGAAAAATATGAAAATCAGCTGCCAAAAAGACGGAAATTCGTGAGTACCGTATTTTCTATAATAAGGCGGCCCCCTTGCGTTCAAAATAGTTTTCTTGGCATTGTGATTTTGACCTGATTTTTTAAGACTTCTCTTGGGCAAGTTACCACCCGTTTTGTAGCCAATAATATGAGCTACAAGTAAGACAAAATGACAGAAAATTTCGAAAAACGAACGAAAAAAAGAATGCCACAAACACCTTTTTTGAATTTAGGAAGTCGCCTTATTAGAGGAAAAACGGTAAGCATTGGTAACGGATGGTTCAAGTGATACCATCGACTTTTCTAGCTCATTTTCAGTAACAATATATATTTTATATAAAATTTCCAAATATACAGTTTGTAGCACAGCTCTTTTTCTTTCAAATAACGAATAAAGCCTGCCTGAATTATTTTAGATAAGTCAGAATTTAGCTCCCTACACTTGTTAGAAAGATTGGTTAAGCGCCGGGCGAGCGCCGGAGAGTGGAAATGAAAATAGAGCTGTGAATCGTTAAAATCGAATTTTCTTCGAACAGCGTTATACATAAAAGAAAGCTGGTTAAATTCTGACCTAATAAGACAGTGGTCAAAACAGAAGTTTGATATTAGAAAATTCGAGTAAAAGAGCTTTAAACATGCCCGAGGCTCAATTTTTGGGTTAAAAATAAAAAATTAAGCGCCAGGTGTGTTCAAAGAACTTTTAATCAAATTTTCTAATATCAAACTGCTGTTTTGACCACCATGTTATTAGGTCAGAATTTTACCAGTTTTTTGTATAGCACTATTTAATAAAAATTCGATTTGAATGACATACATCTCTATTTCCATTTCTACTCGCTGAATTAACCAATCCCATATCGCAGATTTTTTTTTAAATTAAGCTGCTGAGATATAAACTTTTGAAAAAGGTAATTTCTTTTAAAAATTACCAAAATCCGGGTTTTTTTTAATTTTTCGGATTTTTGTCACTTTTGAACATATTGTTTTTTTGACAAATTCATATCTCAACAACCGAATTTTCAAAATATTTCTGTAAAATGCATTTGTAGCTCTGTAATAGTGCTCCAATAGAGTAATAAATATGTTGTTGAAATGCTAATCCCTCAATTAATTTCGGTCAGTAAAAGTGATAAAAAAAATTGCGGCTTCTCAAAATGATCTCACAGGTGTTGAAAGCTAAATTTTGACTTATATAAAATTATCCGAGCAAGTTTTATATATTATTTGATAATATTGATATTTTGACTATTTTAAACCTCCTACAAGTAGTGAATTATTTTTTTCAGCATACATAATCAATAAACATCAATAAACTATGATGCAAATAAAGTATTTTCTGACTTTTCTCATATTATTTATTAGTAAAAACTCAGTTCATGGAGTATCTGATCAAGAGATTTTTCAACAAATCCAAATTTTTAAAGATTAACTGGTCTCTGAACACATTAATGGTTTAAAGGTGTCTGAACTTTTCAAAGACTTAAAGAAATCCTACTACACAAAAGATGGGAACTTCAATCTTAACAATTCGAAATATTGTGACGAATTCGCTGCCATAGCAAATAGCGCACTAGCAAACAACCCACAAGCAAGATTCCTGCGGATACCACAGTTAAACAAGGAGAATGGAAAGTATCGACACAGCCATTTTGACCTTTCCAAACCTTATATTAAGCCTATTTTCAAAGAAATACTTGTGTTAGCGGCTAAAGAAGTTCCGACTGATGAAGGAGAGAGCAGCAGTCTGAGAACAAAGTTGATAAAAAAGGATTTAAATTCTTATCAAAAGAAAGTTCAAAGAAATTTACGAGGAATACCAAAAATTATGATTAGAAATGAAACATAATTTTTCATATTTTGTTGAAACTTCTTGGCTCTATATATATTTGTGGTGCCCCCTAAATGTTCTTTTTTTCAAATTTGCCTTGCCCCGATGTTGTATGAAAAGTTTATTTTTTCAAAAAATTTAATTCGCCGAACTTTTTGAATTCATTGAATGCAAAAAAATGTTTTTGGTGCAATAAAACATATGAAATACGACTAATTTTTTCATTTCATACAAAATAGACATCATCGTCCTAGAGTATCTATGGCCTTTTCAAACCCTAAAATCTATTTTTAGTCTATCTTTCTGGGTGAATCCCATTGAGAAAAACTTAAGATATTAAAGGGGAGTGTATCTCATGTCAGTATCTGGTCCCGCATGGAAATCATTTAAATTCAAATAAAACCATTTTCTGAGCTTGCTGGTTCAAATCTCTCTGGGTGTAAACTTAATTTTGTTCGCAGTTTTTCAGTGATTGAGCTTAAAAATGCTCATGCTAAAAAATATTGACGAACCCATTGGAAATATTTCCGGGATTGCCTTTTCAGTCAACAACTGTCTTAAATTTGCGAAATCAGCCAGAACCATATATTTTGGTCTTCTTCACGGCATTTCAATTAGAGTAATCGAGGAATCAAGCTGATGAACCCGAGTGGGGTCGATCTTCAAAAATGTGAGTCTCAAATTCTTTCAATGCTTCGATTATAGATATTTTCGGTTGAGTCTCTGACTTTTTCACGGCGTCTCAATTGGAGTGGTCGAAGAATGAAGTTGATGAACCCGAGTGGTGTTCGATCTTCAAAAATGTGAGTCTCAAATTCTTTCAATGCTTCGATAATAAATTTTTTGGTTTAGTCTCGCTTCTTTTGGTGACGTCTCGCATGTAATAGTCGAAGGATGAAGCTTATGAACCCGAGTGGTGTCCGATCTTGAAAAATGTGGGTGTTTGTGTGTTTCATGCTTCGATCCTAAAGATCGCTTCTTTTCGTGAAGTCTCAAGCTTAAGTTCGGTAGTCTATTGATTGATTTTAGTTGTTCGTGCTCGCATCAATTTTCTGTGAGTCTGCTCAGATGCTGAAGAAGGATGACCCGAGTGGTGGCAGTATCTAATTCAAAAAGGTGAATCATTCATATTTCTTCTGTAATTCGGAAGTCTATTGATTGATTTTAGTTGTTCGTGCTCGCATCAATTTTCTGTGAGTCTGCTCAGATGCTGAAGAAGGATGACCCAAGTGGTGGCAGTATCTATCTTTATAATGTTTATCATTGATACTCGGTGGTTTCTCAGTAAAGAAAGATCGTTGAAAAATAACAGACTCTTTGTTCTTATCATATCTGCTAATTCTGTTTGTTCATGTTATTTCGTGTTAGAATTGAATAGTGGTTAAAGATGTCGACCAGACATTTTTCACCATCAGTATAACTTATCGTGCAAGTTTTTCTATAACTTCGGTGACATTCGGGGCGAAACAACTAAATTTTAGCGAAAGATAATAGAAAAGATAATAGAAAATGTAGCTTGACAATTCCACTAATAGTATAAAATGTATGGTCGCCGCTTGAGACTGCTTAAAAATTTCTGATGTCCTATCAAGTTCTGTGATTTAAAATGTATTACAGTCAAACCTCTATATAACGGCCCTCTAAAAAAAAATTAGAGGGCCGTTATATAGAGGTTTTGTATTTTTTATAGTAAAATTATTCAAATATTGAAAAACGATCGGCAAAATCAGAATCCTTGCGATATTTGCGACCAGACTGTCAAAACAGAATTTGAAAAAAGCTTTGAAAATCGAGCTAAAAAAAGTGTCGGACCAAGGTGGGACGAACTTTTAGGGGGGCCTCATATAGAGATTTGACTGTAACATGAAAGATCGAAAATGACAGAACAGACATGAGCTCGAACCTTAGATCTATCTCCACACAGACTACTATACCACTAAGCTTTCTAGGCCACTTACCTACAGTTGCAAAAACTTTTTATTCATGTTTTTTTTTCAAAAAATGCGATTTCACCCGTGACGCTGCCAAGGCACAAAAAATAAATTGCATTTTTAAAATCTACACAAAAAACTGCACCTGATAACATCAAAAGGGTGCGCAATATCGAATGCAGCTCGGGTATCAGGGCCTCTGAAGTTGGGAAGTCAGGCGAATTTCGACCAGAATCCACAGGGGGACCAAGGCAAATTATTTCAAAAAAATTTCACTAACACAACTTTTTAATTTGACACCGGATTCGTGTTCAGCATGGTCCATTTGCATGTGAAACTGCTCTGAAAATTTAAAACTCAGTGTCAAATTTAAAATTCCTCTCTAGACGGAACCATTTGATTTAGCGAAAAGAGCACCATTTTGTCTTGAGAGGATTTAGAATTCGAGTTTTCATTTTAAGGAGCAGTTTCACATGCAAACTACTAGAGATAGAAACGGGATGAGTTCCCGGCCGGGATATCGTCCCGTTGGACGGACCAAGGCAAATTTTTTTTCAAAAAAAATTCACCATCACAACTTGGAAATCTGACACCGGATTCGTGTTGATCATGGTCCGTTTTAGAGATAGAAAAACGCCGCCCAGCGAGATTCCGGGACGAGATTTTTCACCTAGATTGACCGGAACAGATTATGCCTCTTAAAGTGTAGTACAGTTCTGCCACGTGTTAAAAAAAAGTTTTTTGTCCCGCTTTGTTTATTATCATTTTCTCAAGCCTATTCAACGCGTTTTCATCAGTGGGATGATGCAATCGGACTGCCTGTCTCTAACCCCCCTTCAATTGTCTACAACCACTAAGCTGCCAATAATAGCTGGCTTTTTCCAAAGACTGGGTGCGTTGCTAGTCAAAGGAATACACAAAGATGACGCAATTTTGCTTAAGCCTACTCAAAACACAATTTTTGCAACTTGGTTTATTTCGAAATTTTTTCAGTCAAAGCAATTTTTTAACCTTTTTACCTAAAAATTGTATAAATGAAAAATCTGAAATAAACTTTTAGCATTTTTAAGCTGCTTTATATTTTTCTTATCAAAAAAAATGTGCATTTTGGGCTGTCAAATGCAGGAATATAATACCCTCCTTTTGCTGGATTACAACCAAATTGTTTCCTACACACAAGTACCAATTATTTTGTGTAGTGGTAAAGTTCATGCTCTGTTATAGCATTTTTAAACAACTTTAGATAAGAAATTTTTAAAAATGCTAAACTTGAGCTTGGTCCCACCAGAAAATTTGAGTGGGCAGTCAGCCAAGGTGATTTTCATAATTTTAAAAAAATACAAGAAAATGAATTTTTTCGCTTAATTTTTGTGGTTTTTTCCCAAAGAAATATCTTGACGTCTGTGCTAGGAAAAACAGATTCTGACATGATACATTTGTTCAGCATGGTGGATTGCATACCAAGGATCGTTTAAAATTTAAAAACTTACAGTCAAATTCAGAATATAGAACTTTTCAAATGTTTTTTTGTCTCGAAAGGAATTCCAAAACTAAAAGTAAGTTTTATTTTAAAATAAACTGAATCTGCGATTTTACAGCCCACCTCAAGTTCGTTCCCGCCTAGGGTCCAACAATTTTTTTACCTTGATTTTCGGATTTGGATTTTGATTTTCCCAATCGTTTTTCAAATAAAAATTTTGCTATAAAGGACCATGGTTTTTGTGCGCAGCGGTTGTCCTCAGCTTATTCAAATTTCCTTATAATTGAACTTCTGTACGGTTTTTTCAACTTGAATTCTAACAAACCGTATCTAAAATTAAATTCTAGGTTTGGATTTATTAGAAACAAAGTTGAAAAATCCGTACATAAGCTCTATGATTAGAAAATGAATTTGAATTGGCGAGAGACAACCGCTGCGCACAAAAAACCATGGTCCTTTAAAGCAAAATTTTTTTATTTGAAAAACGATGGGTCTTTTAATTTTGAAAATCGAGCACCCGCGTATTTTTTCGGCAAAATTTTTCTATTGAAAAAACGATCGGCAAAATTGAAATCCTTGCGATATTTGGGACTGGACTAGCAAAAGACAACTCGCAAACAATTAAAAAATTAGTGTAAAAAGTGTCGGACCCTAGGCGGGAATGAATTTGAGGTGGCCGTTAAGTCGAGGGTTGACTGTAAGTTAATTTGCTATCGACTGTGCCGAACACCCATCCGTTGCCAGAATTCGGTTTTTTCCTAGCAAAGACGCTGAAAATTACAATTTTGCAAAAAATGCATGTCAAAAGTACCCATCAACAGTGAAATTTCGAAAAAGTCACCGCTCAACCCTGCCTTTTAAGTTTCTCACAAATTTTTTATCGAAAAATATCAAAAACAAATACAAACCTGTTTTTCTGCCATATTAACAGCCAGACAGCTAGTTATAGATAACAAACAGCGATAAAATAAAAAAGGACGATTCAATGCAGGAATGTTTGACCTGAAAAGGCAGTAATAGAATGTTGAAAAATAGTTTGTATAATCCTATCTGATACATAAAAAAACTAAACCGCATTAGATTTACATAATCCTCTGAAATGTTGCTCAAGGTGCTTAAAAATACACACAGATTTTCGCCCCATACGACAATAGGACACTTTTTTGCCTAGTCCCCCTGTTGATTTTTTTTTGGGGATTTTTTAGTCTCTAGGCTTAGCCAAGGGTTGTCGAGCGTATATTAGAACGGGCTTCTACGTATCTTAGGTTTCATGTTCAAGCCCGTGCTGACATACGCTGGCCTAGTTTTCCCTGATTTTCAGCCTAAAAACTCACAAAAAATCAGCAGGGGGACCAAGGCGAAAAATGCCTTATTGTCGTATAAGGTTGATATTTTTCATAAGATTTGACATAAGCTAAGCTTGAAATTTTTCCATGTATGGGCCCTATATTAGTTTAAACTGTCTTCGGGTTCATCTCCGAAAGCTTTGCGATAAATATCGCCGACTTTCTCGCTGCCTCAAATTTCGAAAAATAGCTGTGGAAAATTGAAAACAAAAGCTAAAAGTATAAAAAAAACTTTTAACGTACTTTCCCCTTTTTGCCCAATTTTTCTCAAATGTTGCACTAGATAATAGCTCATTAGAACCTAAAGTCGCATAGCTATCTTATCATGCTTATTTATTAGATGCATTCTTTTTTACCCAAAAACTTAGCTAGACTAAAATACCGGGCGTTTGGCAAAAAAGGATCTTTTTCACCAAAACCTACTATTTTTTTCTGTTTGATTTTAAAAAATTGTAAAAAGATTTACGCGAAGATATTTATAAATTGAATTGTAAATTAAAAATACATATATTCCTAACCAAATTTACAAAAAAGGATAGAATTCATTATAAAAAGCAGTCCATATCTAAAATAGGGAAATAAAACAAAGGGGGAAAAGCAGCCAGGACTGGTGCACACCACCAAGGCAGGCAGCCGTGCTGTCCAGTCAGACACACACACTCAGTTGCAACCGGCCAGAGACATGGGCATCACTCCATACACAAACCAACCAGACATGAAAATGAAGGGAAGAGATGGTGGTTAGGTGGCTGCAGATGGCTGGCAATAGCCATCCAACCGATGGGGGATGGCCTCATAATGATGGTGATCAGACCCACTGAATTGGAATAGGAAATCTTTTTGATTTGCTGATATCTTGCCAACAAAAATCTAACGCCGACTTTGATGTGGTCTGTGGGAAGAGAGAGAGAAAAAAAGTAAATTTTTTTTGTTAAAGTTTTTTTTGGTAATGTTTTATTTTGTGCGTTCAATTTTTCAATGAATAAAAAGAGAAAGTAATTTAATAGCCCTATTCCACAATGAGAAGTTTTTCGCCTTGGTCTCCCCTGTTATTCTTTATCGTGATTTTGGGCTGAAATTTAGGCAAGCGTAGGTCACGGCATGGAAAGACGGACTTAAATATGAGTCTAAGAAATATTTGGGCTAGTAAGAATACGTTCACATTTTCGCCTTAGTTCACTCTGTTGTTTTTTTGCCAAAGTCAACTTGACCTCTTGTTTGTTATGGTTATGTAACACTGTTATTATGGTGATCACCTTAAAAAAACAGGGGGGACCAAGTTGTTATTCGCAAAAAAGAACAGGGGAGACCAAAGCAAAAATGGAAACGCATTCTTTACTAGACCCAATGTTTGAGTCCTCCCTAACATACGCTGGCCTACATTTACCTGAGCCTAAACAGTCCTAAAAACAACAGGGGGACTAAGGCGAAATCTCCCATTATGGAATAGAGCCAATTTGACTGTAGCGATAAAAAATCAGTCGCTTGACAACTGTACTACTTTGAAAAAACTATGCTATGCTATACTTTTTTTAGCACAAAAAGTTTCTAAATGTATGAGAAAAAAGTAGGTGAAAAATAAACATTGCTGATACTTCAAAACAGACATCAATTTAATCAGAGTAAAAAAATAACAGCAATACCCGACTTTCAAAAAAGTTATATGATTAATTATAATACTGTAATTATAATCTAGGCATCAGGCGGAAATCCGGAATTTCTGGATTTCAACCGCTTGTAAAAATCCGGAATTTTCGAGTCCGAACCGGGTTTGAATCACTAGTTTCCATTCAAAAATTTAAACTTTTCGTCGTAGGTGAAATTCAGAAATTACCGATGTCCGCCTAGTTCTCAAGTTATAGGTTTTGATAGGTAGCTAAATCATTCGACAGTCTTTTATTCTAAAAGCACTCGATAACTGGAATTGAAAAAAAAAAGATTAGGAAAACTACCAGAATGTTTAAGAATCGTATCGTCGTAAAAAGCACTGCAGTCGAACTTTGTCCATGTAATTTCGGATTTTAATATGATAGGTTTTGCTGACACCTAATTGATTGGGCACTATCATTAAAAACAGCGTGCAAGAAAATAATTCTGAGACCTATCAAAAAAACCGAGATTTTTGTTTTTAATCTGTTTTTAACTACATGCACGATCGCACCGAAAATCGATCAAAATTCCGATTTTCGAGAGCACTAAATAGGATTCTGGAATTCGTCAGCATATTAAGTGCAACCCATTTCAAAGCGTACCAATACCACTGAATTGGGGTTAAGCTCTACATTTAACTGCAAAGGATTCTATATATATAAAGATGCCTTGATCCCCCCTGTTGATCTTTTTCGAAAAAAAATTTTCTCCCAAAAGTCTTAAAAAGTGTTCATTTACAATTTAAAAGCAATTTCAGAAAAAAAGTGGTGTCAGATTGCCAGTACTTTACCAAAAAATTTATTACCGTGTTTCAAACTGTATAATTTCTAGTATTTGATACGAGAAATTCTGCAGTTATCGACCAGGATTGTTTAAGCGCCGGCTACCCGGCGGAGCGCCGGCTTAGCGACGGCGCTCCGACGGCGCTTGAACAATGGTGTTATCGACTTGGAGCTATCGAGTGTCTAAGGTATGTGGGTGTGCGCATCTCAACCCCAAGCCCCCAAGCCAAAAGCCCCTTGCGCCAAGCACCCAAGCCACTCCATAAAATGCATGGACGTCAGGCAGGATGAAAAAAAAGATAATTTAAGCGATGGATCTTTGAGATGCTTGATTCAGAATTAACAATTTCTACTGTTTGTTGATTTTACGTTTTTATAAAATTGAATAAATTTGTTTGGATGATTGCTCAATGAATAAAATTTCCGCATACGCCATCTGTGCCTTTAGGTTGAAAAATAAGCAGCCTGCTCTTATAGGCGGCCTGCTCTGATAAGGCGCCACCAGAACAAGTTTGAAAAATAAGGCGGCAGGCCGCCTTTTTAGAGGGAATACGGTAAGTGATTTTGAGTAATTTTGAAAAAATTCTGAGAACTTTCTATAACTAAAGAATATTAGGAATCCAAAAAGCATCACACAAATACACAATTATCGCATCCTAAAAAATATTTATTATGATCTAATTATTGCAGGACAATTTTTTGTTGTTATTCTCAACCATGAATAGAAAGCATGGACACATCTGGACCTCAACAAAAGTGTTATATAAGAGACGAGAATCTGTCTTGTTTGTAAATCTAAAAAAAATTTTAAATTCTGAAACTTTTAGTATAGTTTTTTGATGCAGTTATTTTTTATTGCCTTAAAATTCTGTATTTTAGCAATGTTATACTGGAAAAAAACCTTTTTAAACCTTTAAACCTCGTTATAGTACGACCTCGATATATTGCAATACTCGATAAAGTGTGACCTTGAATTCGGTGGACTTAGTCAAAAGTCTTTAAAAGTCTTGCGACTCCAAATATAGTACGAGTCTCGTTATAGTACGATTTTTTCGGTCCCTAGGGGTCGCACTATAACGCGGTTTCATTTTGTTGTGTGATATTATGAGACGTCCGATTGGTTAAATATTGTATAATAAGTTCACTAGGTGTTCTGCTCAAAAATTTCGGCTTTATATGTGTTCGAGGGTACACCCAAAAATATGCATTGGTCGCCCCTGTTACTTTTTTTGAAAAAAAATAATTCCGAAAAAGGTCGTCCCTGTTGTTTTTTGGCACAAATTTTCTAGCACAAAATATTGTTATCTTTTTTTTAACATTTTTAGGCTTTAGGTTTAGATGGCCAGCTTATGGTAGGACAGAATCAAAAATTCTTTTTGAAGCCTCAAAAAGTCTGAAAAACATACTTGTATTCGCAAAAATTTCGCAAAAAAACCAACAGGGGGGACCAAGGCATTTTTTATTGGGTGTACCCTCGAACAAATATAGAGCCAAAATTTTTAAACGAAAGATTTTTTAAGAAAAAAAAATTGTGAAACTCTGGTTCAATCTTATTAACGTATTATTGGCCCTACTGTACAATCCAGATGTTTTTTTTGCTTGGTACCCCCTGTTGATTTTCTACACCTAAATATTTGGAGATTGACCTCAAAACTTTCTGCTTTTTGGAACCCAAAATAGAAGCCCGGAGCTTCTATCAGAGCAAATATGGTACTTGTTTTTTAATATTGCTGCCAAGTATTTATTTTATTATTATTATTATTTAGTGGATTAATCTAGTAACGCAAAGTATCTTTGATTACTGTACAAAAAAAATATAAAAAATGATTTCTAACACTTTTGTGAATGCGGCTACATGTTTTTTTGTATAATTTTGAAAAGCAATATAATAAGCTGAAAAAAGGGATAAAATTTAGGAAATTGACCAAAAAGTTAGCTTGCTCACGTAAAAGTCTTTTTTTCTTAAGGACAAAAAGTATGAAACTTTCCTGAACCACTAATGAGTTGAGCCAAGTTTTGAATTAAGCGATGTCTCCAAGTTTGTCTTCCTATTTTGTTCACTCTTTTTTTATTGTTCTCCTTTAAAAGGCAAATTGTTAGGAAGTAATATGTTTTGACATCACACAATTGCTGGAAGCTAAATATTTCAACTGACTATTCTTCAAAAAACAAAAAAAACAAAAAAGGAA
Organism: Ditylenchus dipsaci; assembly: GCA_004194705.1. NCBI lineage: Eukaryota > Metazoa > Nematoda > Chromadorea > Rhabditida > Anguinidae > Ditylenchus > Ditylenchus dipsaci. The sequence goes on from SADC01001015.1 coordinate 93,580, forward strand.
GACCCTGACTGTAACCCGGGGTTTTTTTTGATCACTTTTTTAAGCGCGTATTCTTGTAACGCGTGCCCAAATCCCATGTGAATTTGGCTCCCCACCTCGGAACTCAAAAATATTTTTAGGAAAGACCGATGGCCCATGGGTCAGCTATGAAAAACCGTGATAGGGGGTATCGAGGTGTTTTTTTAGAGCCTTGAGTGACCCTTCTACTTCACACTTTGTGGACCTTCAGAGCTGGGAGCCAGATTTGTCAGGAACTTGGGCACGCTCTACAAAAAACGCAAAAAAAAATTGTCATCGAGGTTTCCCCAGGTTACAGTCAGGGTCCCTTCCTTGTTAGTTGACATTAAACTCAGTTTTCCAGGTAAAATCCGTTGTCCACACAGACATCAACACATACCTAGCCTTCAAAATGAGATTCTGGATTGCCGTATTTACTAGGGTTGTCGAAATGCGCCGCAAATAGAAATCGACCGCAAATGCGGTCCGCAAATGCGATCGCAAATTGCGAAATATGCGCGCAAATTACCGCAAATTGAAATTTTGGCCTTTATAGTCTAAAAGTAGCTTCTATGTCACTTTCATGTAAAAACAATACGGCGGACGATAACAACAATACGGCGGACGCTAATAACACTTTATTGACAACAATTACTACTCATCAAACACCAACTCTTCGAACACTAAATCATCAAAACAATTCCGATTCTTGATTTGCGTTTTCTTCAAATTCCTCCCCAACTTTTCTTGGCTAGATGGCTTCTTGAAGAGATCCTTACCGTATTTCCTCTAATAAGCGCGCCGGCGCGCTTATTATTCAAACCCCCAAAAATCGGAAAATTTGGAATTCGATTTCGATATTTTTGGGTGCTCAACTAAAATCTAAAAAAGTGGAATCGGTAGAGCTCGTGGGAGTTAAGAAACGTATCAAACAGCTTTGGAAAAAAATTCTCTGAGCTGAGATATAGGCCCTCAAAGTAGGGGGTGCGCGCTTATTAGAGCATGCGCGCTTATTAGAGGAAATACGGTATGCTCCAGTAGTAGATTGTGCTTTATGAAAGTCAGCTTGGAGACCATTTCCACGTGGAGTCTGAAAGAATAATCTTACAATAGATTAAAAATGACAAAAAACTTGTATTACCGATTTCGAACTTTGGTGTGGATAGCAGCCCGGAGCGACCAATTCCTTTCAGTTGGGGCGGCAGTGATTTGGACGAGTTGAAGCGCCTTGTAGACAATTGAGAGCACCGATCCGAGTAGAAGCCCGTCCAGAATGTGAGACCGTCAACGGGTGGCGTAGCTCTGAGAGCATCCCATGCAAACTTGCGCTGTCCCTCTGCGAATATTCCCGTTCTGCTTCTCCACTGCGCTAGCTCGATCATTATCTAAATAACAACTAGCATGTAATTGCCAAATCAACTTTACAATGATAACTTACTTCATTTTCCCTGGCGATGAATGCAGGATTCTTCGATACTTTATTTGACAACAGATTCATAGCTGCTTGCACCTCTTCCTGAGTCGAGTTTCTACCGCGATCGCTTGGCTCCAGCATGTCCATCAGATACGTTATATCCGTGCGCCCAAATTGCCCAAATGTCGAATTCGGCTTGCTCCTCCTCTGTGATTTGATCGAAATAGCTGGCGATAGATTGCGATGAGGCTTGATAGGATGAGAATGAAGAGCCACCACGTTTGGAAACTTTGCTTGCTGGGGGCTCTTCCGTCTTCTTCTTGATCCCCGCCAAATTTTCGATTGTCTTGCGCGCTTCAGGACCAATCTTTTTGCACTGATTCTGAAGGCGAAAAAGATATTGTAAGGACAAAGTCTAATACTACAATTAATAAACCGTAAGATGATGAGCCATCTCACCAGCATGTCCACGGTTTGAAGCCGAGCAGAATTTGCAGATTGCCTTGGTTGTTTCCTTCCCTTTGGCGAAAAATTGCCAGCACCAATGCTTAGGTTTCACCATGATCAGCCTGAATACAATAAACACTTTAAAACACACACAAAACTCTAATTTAGAAAGAAAAGAACAAAAATGACGTCAAATTTGTTGCCTGCATGAAACATTTGATTCCCTGTTGTAAATACAGCTAAGTTTGAATTTGCGTAATTTTTGATTGAAAGCGCAGATTGCCAATCTGCGGTCCGCAAATGCGGTCGCATTTGCGGCCGCATTTGCGGATCGCATTTGCGATTGGTCAACCCTACCTAAAACCACCCAAACCACGTCAAACCACCCTAAACTAATAATCTTAATCGCCCGTAGCCACACTCAAAAACCGCAAACCTAATGCGAAAATTCGAAAAGGGGCCAAGCTTGCTCATAACCGAGGTTGCTGGTTCGAATCGCTATGGGTGAGTACCTTATTTTTATGGAATTCCGCTAATTGGACGAAAATTGGTAAAAGTCAGTCGTCGGTTCGATTCCCACTAGGGGTAGTGGTTTTCTAGTTTGACAAAATTGAGTCGAGTTAATTCTCGTTTAAATTTCACTGGTACTTGGTTTAAAAAATGCTTAAAAAAATGTTATATGAGTTGATACAAAAACAGTCGCAATTTTTTTAAAAATTGGTCAAGGTAGACCAACCACCCACCCCCCCTCGATTTCCCTAGGAAAATAGATGACAGTATCTAAGCCACTTTGAGCTCTTCGAATTATAAATCGCCCGGAAACAGAGAGATTATGTGAAATAAGCAGCTATTTCTCGAATGACAAAATCAAATGAGTTAAAACCAAAAAAATCATTCAGTTTTTTTGGAAATCTGACTGTTTTATTGTGTCACCGCCAAAATCAATCAAAAAATGAGTATCTCTATTAAGTGAAACCAGTGGCCATGATAGCTAATGAACCATCAAAACCAAGTAAGTAGGCAGAACAAGACAAGGCCCAATAACACAAGATATGTCGTTATGCTAAGCTATAAAAAATGGACCAAAAAAATTTAGTGTGGTTTAGTATGATCTTTCTGACTCACTTTCTGTATGAATTCAAGTATATTGATTTTAAATTAGAAATGATATATTTCATGTTTTTTCTTACTTTTTTTCGATGCTTGCAAGCACGTCCATGTTGCCCTGGAAACCAAAACATCTAACCATAGAGTAGTATTACACCACAAATACACTCACAGAAAAATAACACATTGAGTTTAAAACTTTATTTAAATCTGCAATATATTATTGTTTTTTAAGCCAAAGCTTTTATTCTGTTGCCTTCTCAAATTATATGGGTTATTGACAGACCTTTTTTTGTTTTTTTTATCAATTTTGAGTAAGTTTACTTTTTACAGAACGCCAACTACATATTCGGATCTCGAGATATGGCCAATTCAAAGTTCCACCCGTATCGGGAGTCTGAAATATGGTTTTTTCTTTCTTTTTTATGCAGCTTTTAGTAGTTATTGCAGGACCCTCACACATTTCATACTATTCTATGCAGAATTGAGCAGGCTTTCTTATAGTAATAATAACTTTCGCATATAAGTGCATTTTTCAAAAAAAAAGTGACATTTAACACAAAAGTCCTATTTTTCGATATTTTGGGGTGGAAACGCACTAAAAAGAAGCCAATTTTGAACATAAAGCAAGATGTTCGACAATGTTTTGAATACTGGGACCTACCGCATAAATAAACTCTGGTATGCATGCTTTTTCATGCATCCAGAGTCACTTGCGAGTGATTTGTGTCTAAGGTATGTGGGTGTGCGCATCTCAACCCCAAGCCTCCTGCGCCCCCGAGTAGGCGGAAGGGGCTTGAGAGTTAGAGATTCACGCGCTAAATTACCCTAGACATGATTCCGAAAAGTACTCTTGATCATAAAATTCATATAGAGTCTCTTTTTGCCACGGCCCACGTTGAAAAACATGGTAAGCATACTTGCACGCTCGCCAAAAAATAAAAAAAAGCGCCGGCGCATTTTCATTTGCACCGCCGGCTGGAGCGCCGGCGTGGCAAATGAAAAGGGCTTCCAGGCTTCGCCGCCGGCGCTCATCAGATGTCTTTTTTTGTCGACGGCGCGCCGGCGCTGGTGCAGCGCCGGCTTTTGTATAATAAGGGTAAATTTGAATTGTGTTTTTAAACATGATAAAATTAATATTTTACACAACTCATATCATTTGCATAGTACTGGAATAGATATCCCGCCTTCTGTGAACTTCTAAAACTAGATACTTTCTCCATTTTTCGAAGCGCCGGCGCCTCACAACATTTTCGCCGCCGGCGCCGACACGCTTCATTTTGTTCGCCGCCGGCGTTCCAACTTGCCCAATTTTACCCGGCGGCGTGCCGGCGCTGCGGCGTGCAGACATCCAAAAAATAAGGCATACCGTCTTTCCTCTAATAAGCCGGCTTATTTTTTGGATCCCCTCCAGGGGAGCGCCTTATTAGAGGGGGCGGCTAATTAGAGGGAGCCGCCTTATATTTTGAACATTCTTTTAACAGAGTTAATTATTAACAATAACTTTGTTATTAACAAAGTGCTGCCTTATTAGAGGGGGCCGGCTTATTTTTCGGAGCGCCTCCTGGGCCGGCTAATTAGAGAAGGCCGGCTTATTAGGAGGGACCGGCTAATTAGAGGAAATACGGTAAGCTCTTTTTATGATTTCACCACGAATGTGGCCCTTTTTTATTTCCTTCCCCTCGCTATACAGCCCTTATAAAAGGTAATAATACACTTTATAATTCAAGAGGCGCCAATTAAAATTATTAATTTTGACCAAAAAACCATGATAACCAACTACAAATGTGTTTGAATTTGAATTAAAACGATTTCCATGCGGGACCAGATACGGACAAGAGATGTACACTCCCTTTAAAAGAAAAATGGTTAGTTACTTTATAATCTAGACAACTCATCTTGTTAGTTGTACTAAGCCTTTTTGCTTGTTAAGCCATCGCGTGTTTCAGCTGCATTAAGAGCACTGGAAATTTATATGAATCTCTTTAAAAGTCAATATATTTTTATTCTGGCTATAGCCACTGAATTTTTTTTTACTTGGATGTAACTAAACTTTTAGATCTTTATTTTAAGTTTTGATTTTTCATAATACTTTCTTATGGATAAACTTGAAACCGTCGACATAATTGGGACCCTTCTTGCCTTGCTACTTTAGAATTTACTCTTGCTTGAGGTGTTGCTAGGCAAATGTCTTCCGTACTTTTCAGTTCCCTTTTTTGTTTATTTTTTAGAAGAATGTTTGTTAAAAAAACTAAACTAATACTTCCAAATGACGTTTTTGTCTTTATAAAGGCTTTTTTCGTAAAGCTCTTCCTATACTCTTGCTAAACAAAGCAACGATTGGTGTATAATAGGCAGTTTTCGTTTGACTTTTAGACGTCGTATACATTTTACCGTCCTTTTTCAGTAGAGTTGCGGGCACGGAAATGGGCACATTGGAATGTTTTTTTTAATTTTAGCTCTAATACTATTTTTTGCCTCGGCTTGCCCAAGCCAAAAATGATCCGATGAAATTTTCTGGGTTTTTATCAAAAATTAGCACATGTTTAATACCAATGTGTAACTAAGATTCTAAGCTTTCATTTGCGCTATGATACAGAGTGAAAAAAAGAATCGTATTAGAGCTGAAATTAAAAAAACCATTCAAATGTGTCAATTTCCGTGCCCGCAACCCTACTCCTCAGTCTCACTAAGCATCAAGGTTTAGATCGTTCTAAGAGGGCGGTATTTAAAAGTAATTTTCTCGAATTTCGTAACTCTGCCTTATTAGATGTCCGACGATGTTTTTAAACTTTTTCTAAACATTCTGAAAAGCTTCAACCCATTTTTTGCCGGAATTTTCCAAAAAGTCTTTATTTTTCACTGATTTAGGTATCTACCCGATTTTTGTTATGAAAGTTACACACACAACTTTTTGTAGTAAGACCAGGGATCCCATATCTACTTTTTTTAAGAATTCTACTTATTTCGGTACCCCGAATCTTAGTTTTTTTTTTGATTTATTCTAAAATTATTTGAGAGCTACTGATTTTTTGTACCGAAAATCTTAGTTTTTTTCTTGAAAATATGTTTTTTTAAACAAAAAATCTTAGTTTTTCAAAAAATCTTTGTTTTTTCAGGATAGCAGATACCGTATTTACTCTATTAACTCCCCATGGAGAGTTATTTTTCAACCCTCAAAAAATCGGAAAATTTTTAGGTCGATTTCGAGATTTTCGGGTGCTCAACCACAGTTTGAAAACTGAAATTAGGTAATCTCGTAGTAACTAAGAAAACGCAAAAAACAGATTTGCAAAATGTTTGCTTTAGGCTGAGATATGGGGTCCGTAGGGTGGGGACTTATTAGAAGGTGGGGAGTTATTAGAGGGTGGCGAGTTAATAGAGTGAATACGGTATAAGCAAATTTAGTCTCATTTTGTAGTTTAGGCATTGAATGTGGTCACTGAAACTAAAAATTGAAAACCGGTGAGAAAAGCTAAAAGTTTGTTTTGAGGTGAAACTTTTTTTTGAAAAAAAAGTTTAAAAAAATAGGAAAAATAAAAGTCCTAACAGTGCGCATTAATGGGTTAAATACTGAAATTCTATCTAAAGTTTGATGATTAAGCACTGTATGAAAATATGTTTTTTGCCTTGATAACCCCTATTGTACTTTAGTTCAGGCTTAGCGCAGTGTAGGCCAGCGTATGTTAAGACAGACTGAAGGCAAGCAAAGGCCAAAAAGTGTACCACTTCTTATATAATGTCTGTAATCGTTTCTCAATTTTTCAAAGTAAAAAAGTTTATCAGAAATCTCATATTTTTTGTCTCATGAAAGCATTGAAAAAGGAGGAGTAGAATTTTCATCCTACTCTTAGTTTGAATGAATTGCGGTATCTGGCATTTGGTATTTCATCGGCCTTGGTTTGCTATTTACTGTTTTCATTCTTCTGGAGGGGTCCCTATTGATTCAAAGTCGTGTTTGTTTCAACTCAGTTTTCAAAAACTTGGTCAAAAACACAATGTCACAAACACGATTTTGAATAATGGATGCACCTTATAATTAGAGAGAATACGGTAGTCTGAAATTGAATTGAGCGGGATCAGCATGAAGACGCGATCCTGTGAACATTATTATAAATAACAATGCCTGTTTGGCCAAGGTACTTTGGCAGCAATTTGACTGAAGTGAAAATAGCTTTTCCTATTTTTTCATATGTTCCATCATTAATAATTTATTTAGAGAAGCTAGGCGAAATTCCTTGTTACGGGAAAAAACATTACTTGCATTTTCACTGTTTTTCCATTTTCCAAATGTAAATAGTATAGATCAAAATAAACTATCTCAACTTTCAGTCGCCCAATTTCCATCTTGAAGCGTGTTTATTAGGTGATCGAATGGCAGAAAAAACAGATGATGCCTTTGGCGGTTTCAAGCTGTAAGTTTAATTTTGCTTTTGATCAGAAATGATAATTTGGATCATTTGTAGTAACCAATCTTAAAATTTAAGTTTGAGGGTGTGATCAAGTTAGAAATTTATAATTTTAATTTAGAAATCAAATTTCGTTTTCACTAGGCGTGTGAAAAAAAATTCCGGATTAGTGATATCCTCTGACGTGTTTGGAGACTTTTCCCGTTCCATTTTCCGAAATTTTCGTATGAATTTCAGGGTTTTCTCAAAAAGTATGAACAGAAGCTTTTTTCTTTTGTTTTCCAGCCTTTTTGCATTCCGTTTTCTGATTTCCAAAATTTTCAAACCATTCTGAATTTTGCGTTTTAAAGGTGCTAGTTGCATGACACCCCGGTGTAAATCTTTAATAAGTCTATTTTTGACTATTAACTTAATTTGATTTTTTCAAGCCTTTTTCCCTGATCCCACCAAAAGCATATGACATGCTTGTCAAAGTATCTTAAAAACTTGGCTCAGAAAATACATTTCTAATTAAGGCAATTGTTTCTTTAAAAAGTAGCAAACTAATCGACTGTATTTCTGATTTTATTTTTAAGTTTTTTAATTTTTTATAAAATACGATAAAAATTTTTAATTTTTTTAGAAACTGGATGAATCTGAGGGATGCAGAATCTGGAAAAATCCTCTGGCAAAGGTTTTGTGTAATGTACATCTGAAATAAAATCATGTTTTTAGTACAAGTGACATGGCTGATCCAAAGAAAGAGCACGAAGGTACGGCTTTAACATCTACCTTGTAATCTTTATCAATTCCGATACCCAAGAGTGACAAAAAAAATTAAATGTCTCAAAATCTTACGAAAAGTGCCAAGCAAAAAAACAAAGAAAAAAGCTAGTTGCAAAATTAAAGCAGCCGAGCATCTTCCAAAAGTCAAAATCATTCGTTGAGAAGAAGACGCCAAGACGATAACAGACTAAACTGAAAAGATTATCTATAAAAAATATCAAAAAGCTGGAAGAGCAGTAAAACAACTTCGAATTAAAGTTTGTAATGGAACAAACTGAAAGCAATTCCACGAGTAAGAAATAACGCAGTGGCGAAAAGATTGAACGTAGAAAAAATAAAAAATTAAACATGGGATGCGCGGAACTTAAAATACTTTTTTTGAGTACATTTTGTCACATTTGGAAAGGAAATTATTTATACTTATTTAAGTTTTTTAAGCCCGCATTCCAAAAAGCATCCTCAAATGCAAAGTAAATATTTTTGTTTTAAAAAACTTAGTAATCATTGTTTAACAAAAAAAACTTTAGGCAGTCTCCAGAGAAATCAACTTCACTTCAGATGAACAAATCCAGAAATTTAGACTAGAGCAAAGGGTTTTTCTCAAAGACCACATTATTGAAGGTTGTTTTAGTTGCACAATTTTTTTCAAAGAAGAAAAGATTTAGAATGGTACTTTGATTTCGGCTTTGTGATACCTCAGTCCACAAATACTTGGCAGAACCTTATTGAAGCAGCGCCTGAGGGACAGATGTTGCCGGTAAACTTCACAAAAATTTAATCAATTAGAATTGCCGTGTATAATACCTAAATACAAAGCACCAAAAATATGAATTTATGCAATGATTTTGAAATTCACTGTCAATGTATACAGTAGGGTTGTTAGCGGTCGGTTTTTTGGTACCCGGTCGGTTTTGAAAGCGGGGTTTCGGTGTAACCGGTTTTCGGTTTTTTCATTTTTAATTCGGTCGATTAATCGGTTTGTAACCGGTTTTTGGTTTAAATTAACCGTGATCAAATTAACCAAATTAAATTAACCATTCGTAAATTAACCGGGATTTAGTTGTACCCGATTTCCGGTTAAACAATTGTTTTCGTACCCAGTTTTCGGTGCGACTTTTTCACGTTTGAAGCAATACTCCTTGGTTGCAATATAGAATCCCCCCATGCAGAGTGCTCGAATGGAAGAGATAACTTCATATTCGTGTTTCTCGACCACGATTTTATGAGAACGCCGGCTGTTTTTTGATTCTGAGAAAAACAAATTTGTTAAAAAAAATGCTTGTGTTCTTCGACTGCCTCTCCATGTTTTTCAACTCGGCCATGGCAAAAAGAGAATCTATATTCCTTTTTTGATCAAGAGTACTAATCGGAATCATGTCTGAGGTAAGTGAGTGCGCGCATCTCTAAATCTTAAGCCACCTGCGCCCCCTTCGGGGCGCAGGGGGCTTGGAGCTGAGAATTGAGTTGAAATCACTCGAAAGTGACTCTGGATGCATAAAAAAGCATGCATACCAGAGTTTTTTTATGCGGTAGACCCCAGTATTCAAAACTATGTTCAACATCTTCTTGTAAGTGTGTCCCGTGGTATTAGTGGCCCCTTTTATTCCCTCCCCCCTACACAGCCCTTAATCCCTTTAAAATTCAAAAGGCGCCAATTTAAATTTTTGAAATTTTGACTGAAAAACCATGATACCCCCTGTGGTTCGAATTTTTTTTATCAGAAGCAAAAATACAGCCGGCTTTCACATGACATCGTGGTCGAGAAACACGAATATGAATTTATCTCCTCCATCCGAGCACTCTGCGTGGGGGGATTCTATACTTGAGCCTACTCCTTCACTCTTTCATGTAAAACAAGTCCGTTTTTGTGTTTAAATATTTTAATATTTTACTTTTGCCAAGAATAAGCAATAAATTTCAATTTTATCAATTATTATTATCATCAACAACAGAGCCAAAAAATTTAAAAACAAGTAAAAACCCGACCGAGTCGGTTAACTGACCGCGAACAACTCAAGTATCCAAACGCAAAATTCTGTAAATCGCAAAGAGACTGCGGTCTAAAGGTTTGGGAGTTTGAAACCAAATCCTCAAAATTAAATGACTTGGTTGAAAGCAGTTAAAAATATCTGTTTTTCACAATCAAAATGTTAATTATCAATTTTCTAATAAAACAAAACATCTGCCTAACACTCCCTAATACTCTTAATTTAAAAATAAAAAAGAAATAAAATTCTATTCTGTTAGTTTATTTAGGCAGCAGTTCTGAGCGGTAACATAGTGATCGAGACTAACTTCTTTGACGACGAACTATTGGTCAGCACTTCTCGGGTGCGACTTTTTTACGTTTGAAGCAGTACTCATTCACTCTTTCATGTAGAACAAAAGTCCGTTTTTGTGTAAATATCTTATTTGCCAAGCATAAAGCAATAATTTTCAATTATTATTGTCATCATAAACAACAGAGCCAAAAAATTTAAAAATAAGTTTACGATTCTATTAAATTAATAAATATAAAACAATTTAGACAATCCTTGTGAAAAGGCCGTGCGTATTTTAAGGCGATTGTAAAAAGTGTGAATAAAAAGGGTAGAAGGTAAACAATTATGATTTTCTCTTCAAACATACACACAATAATTTATGTGAGCTGAACATAGTTAGCAGGGAAAAGTCCGAAACGGCCCTTACATGTGCCTCTCCACCACCCAATCTATCTGTTCAATATCAGTTATAACATCGCTCACTTCAAAGCCAATTTCATCGTCATCCTGCTTGTCATAATCGAATAGGGCAACAGCTGTAAGTCCTCCTCCCTGGGATCCACCATTTGATGGCTGCTGAGGAACGCTGGTCGAAATTTCCTGAAAATGAGGAAACTAAGCAGAATTTTTTTTTCGAACGGGAAAATTTTGTTTAACTGACTTCATATGGTGGTTCTTCATACTGCTGCTGAGTGTGAGTCTGGTAAGCTGATTCCTGAGACGCTTCTGGAACCACGCTTGGAGCTGGCGGTGGTGGTTCATCTGGAACGTAGTCATACTGCTGCTGAAGAGCTGGAGCTGGGATATGTGGCTGCTGGAAAGTTTGATAGTATGATACTCACAAAGAAAATAATCATAGAAAGCAACCCCATAAATCAGCCTTCCTATTTTTTTATAAAAACTAAAAAAACACATTGCGTGACAAAATCAAACTGACTGAGGTATTAAACTGAGGTATTCGTTCTTTCTTCATGTGGAGGCTGATTATGAAGGCCCTTTTGGAAAATTTCGAAGTTTCGAAATTGAATTTCTGCTTTGGCAAACCCTTTTTTGAATCCAAATAGGAGTTTTCTTCGTAGACATGCAACCCTACATGGTAGCTGAATAGATTCTGTGAGCTTTTTGATTTGTTTTTTTAAGTGAAAGCGTTAGCAATCTGCAAAATTTAAAAAAGTTTAAAAAAATGATAAGTAAAATAGTAAAAGTTGGCACTTATGCTGTTTGTACCCCCCCCCTTCTTCTGTTTTTTTAAGGTTGACGATATTTTGGCATTTGTACCCCTCCTTTTTCTGAATATTTATGATTTTTCATTTTATGGAAATTATAAATTTGTTTATATCAGATGGAAGCTTTGAGAAATCTCACACTTGAAGGTCTTTCGAAAGTCAAAGAATATGGGACATCAAGAGAATTGTTCTTGAGTTACATCTCCGATTACGTATGGAGAAAGAAATTTGCTGGCCCAGATGTTATGTATTATTTCTGGACACATGTTTTTGAGCTGTATAAGTGTGAGTCTGGTTGAAAGGGTGAAATAAAAAATCGTTAACCTTCAAAAAAATCGAAGAAGGGGGAGGGGGGGGGGGTACAAACAGCACAAGTGACTAAAAATTAAGAAAAAATAAGCATCGAGCTGGAGTAATGCCCGCGACACTTTTCAACAGCTTCCATTGCTCTTCTACTGAGCTACCGAGAACAGTCATCCCCGAATTTGTATTTCATTACTGGGATAGCGCCCAATCAACCTTCTTACAAAGTTTGTGCATTCTTTTTCTTGCAATAACAAAAAGAAGCTTAAATTTACCTGCTGTGATTTGTTAGAAGGGAGATGCATAGCTGGAGGTTGCTGTAAAATAAAAGCATCGGTCTTCGGTTCATCACCCCATTCTTCGTCGGCTGCTTCATTGTCTGTAGACGACTTTCTTCTGCGAATCAACGAAGACAGTGGTTGAAAAGATTCATGCTGCTGAGAACTATTCGACTGTGCTGGCAAACTTGGTGGGAGCACTTGAACTGGTTTCAAATGCTCTTCTTCCAATTCAGTCTCCACTTGATAAGATTTTGGCTCGGCGACAGCAGAAGCAGGTATTTCAGATATACGCACAGGCTTTGGAGGTCCTTCAGAGCTAGCAAACGGCAAACGAACACCTATAATTTCTTACACTAAAATTTTTTCTTACAGCAGTTAGTATGAATTCGACTACCAATAGATGCCCTGTTTTTCGGAGAAGATGCAACTTTTGGCTTCTCGACTTCTTCTTCATTGTGAGGATCATCTTTTCGCTCCTCCCATTCGGCGTCAATTTTTGCTGACGACGCCTTTCTTCTTCTACTGAAATTATGATTTTGTTACAAGAAATTATCCTTGTGAGCAAATTTCAGAAAGTTTCTTAGAATAGTCATAGAAATGTAGCACGGAATCACAACTATCGTAAAATGTAAATCGATGGGAATATTATGTCGGAGTCACACGCAGAGTCAACTCTAATGGTCTCTTCCTTTGGAAAACAGTACTCTATTAAAAATTATTATTTAATTTTCACTTAATTTTCACTCTGGTCTAACTCCAAATCTATGATATGCCCCTCAGAGGTGGGCAAAGATCAGATCAGTTTAGATCAGTTCAGATCAGATCGCCGAAGATCAGATCAGATCGGCATAATATCTTTTTTCATTAATTTTGTCAAATTTCACACTCTAAGTCAAAATTTTACGGCGAAACGTATTTTACACAGAGTTGAAAAAGATCAGATCAATTTAGATCAGATCAGTTTAGATCGGGTCAGATCGGGCCAGATCGACATATTTTTTTTTCTTTAATTTTGTCTAATTTCTTAGTTTAAGTCAAAATTTTACGGCGAAACGTACTTTACAGTCAAAAAGCAAAGTTTATTGTGTTTTTGAACTAGATATATATAATTTGTGAGTGAATTTTTTCCTGCTGGAAAACTTTTAATTCTGACAGTGGATTCGTGTTCAGCGTGGTCGATTTGCTTATAAAAGTTCTTTTGCAATTTCAGAGTCACTAACAAATTTAGAATTCCGCTCAAAACAATAAACATTGAAATTTTTAATTAAATTGAAAGTAGGGTTGGGTAATTCTCCGGAAAAAGTATTTCTCCGGGTAATTAATTACCCGGGTGATTTCGGGTAATTACCCAAGTAATTACGGAGAAATAAGGCCGGAAAAGTATTTTTCCGGGTAATTACCCGGTAATTACCAATCAACCAACCCTAATTGAAAGTAAGACGGCCTTCAATTAAAAATTTTAATGTTTATTGTCTTGAGCAGAATTTGAAATTTGGCAGTGACTCTGAAATTTCAAAAGCAGTTTTATAAGCAAATCGACCACGCTGAACACGAATCCAGTGTCAGAATACAAGGTTTTCCAGCGGGAAAAAATATAAAACAATTGTGTTAAAACTATAGTTGCATTTAAAGCCAAAATGACAGTGACATTCTGCTCTTTGTCTTTGTTTTGGTTATTCAGCTATATATTATCTGTGCACAAATTTTTTCGCTTGTAAAAAGTAAGAATGGAGCGTTTTGAAAATCGCTACTCCAACAAACAAATAGTGATTTTCTGGCCTGAAGAGTCACTGATGGGTATTTTTAGAAAGCTAAATTCTTGGCGGTCATTTTGATATGTTATGAGCTTAGGTGTGGTATGACCATCATGGCGCATTAATTGAAAACCTGTGGGTACCCAGCTGAATTTTGACCCTGCACAATGTGTTACCTTCCATACCCTTTTTCACCTACTTCATCAATGATTGAAGCAAAAAAGACCTGTGCCATCGTGTTCACCGTGTAATTCTGCACCAGAATCAACAAAAGTCACAACCGGCCTTTCTCGTGTTAAATTTTTCAAAACAGATAAATGAAAAAGAAATTAAATTTTGAGAAAAATAAAGGTACTAAAAATCCAAAGACAAAAATTGTAACTATATGTATGTAGTTAGAAAACACAATGAACCTCACTTTTAGAGTGTAAAATACGTATCGTGTGAAATTTTGAATAAAATTGTGAAATTAGACAAAATTAAAGAAAAAAATATATGCCGATCTGACCTGATCTAAATCGATCTGATCTTTTTCAACTCTGTGTAAAATACGTTTCGCAGTAAAATTTTGACTTAAACTAAGAAATTTGACAAAATTAAAGAAAAAAAATATGTCGATCTGACCCGATCTGATTCGATCTGACCCGATCTAAACTGATCTGATCTAAATTGATCTGATCTTTTTCAACTCTGTGTAAAATACTTTTCGCTGTAAAATTTTGACTTAGACTGTGAAATTTGACAAAATTAAGGAAAAAAATATATTATGCCGATCTGATCTGATCTCGATCTGATCTTTGCCCACCCTTGATGCCCCTGTTAAGTCAAACAAGTTTTTGAAAATTGCAGAAAATTATGATTAAACTTTGTCAGTTAATGAATATCTAAGATTAATTTTGCTGTTCATTATTTTTTATCTTTGACTTTTTTTTTCGTTATTGTGTACAGTAAGGCAGGGTATGTTGCTTACTAAAATCTTATGAAGATGCTTTGAAATTTTCGTTGCTCGACCTCGTTAACCGAAGCTACCCATCAACTGTTCACGTCCAACTCTATTTCTAAATTTTTCTATCTAAACAGCCTTACATTGCTGCTTGCGCAACTCTTCGTCTTCCTTACGTCGTCTTTCTCTTTCCTCTTTGACTTTATCGTCCTAAAAACAGAATCTGCATCTAGGAGAGATAAGATCTATAAAAGCTACCTGCTGATTAGCGGCTAATTGTTCGAACTTGTTTCGGAGGTTAGAGGCTCTTCCTTTCTCACTTGGCACAGGAGCGGCTTCAACATATTGCTTAGTAACAACAAAAGGTCTTATAAAAAAGAAAACCTTTTTGGCTTTCGTGTTGTTGTAGGCTCTCCGGTTGTTCCCATCCAGCTGCACTTTTATCTACTCTATCCTTTTGTAGACCAAATTGTCCGCCGAAACCATGTTTATAACCTAAACACGTACAAATAGAAAAAACTGTGTAACAGCTTATTGTTTAATTTACTTGTCTGGCTTTCATGTTGTTGCAAATTATCTTTATGCTCCCAACCAGCAGCACTTTTATCCACTCGATCTGTTTGAACACCGAACTTGCCTCCAAAGCCTTGTTTGTAGTCTGAAAAAAAAAGAAATGTTAATTTTTAATTGTAAAAATATAAGGAAAGATCTATCTTAAGTCTTCAAAAAAGCTAGCCTGTTTGACTCTCATGTGGTTGAACAGTTTCCTTATGCTCCCAACCAGCTGCACTCTTGTCCACACGATCTGTCTGCAAACCAAATTTGCCGCCAAATCCATGTTTGTAGCCTAAAGTCAAAATATAAGACTGGCTAACTTTTTAAAACTTATTGTAAAACCAACCAGTCTGACTTTCGTGTTGTTGCAATTTTTCTGGCTCATCCCACCCTACGGCACTCTTATCTTTTCTATCAGTTTGAATCCCGTATTTACCACCAAATCCTTGGGAGTAGTCTAAATTATGGTGCATAGACGTTTCTCGAAAATGAAACTTTTTCATTTTCGAGAAACGTTTCTCGAATTTGAAACTCAAAAGAGTAAAATATCTCTAGGGTATATATGTATACCTGTAAAGATACTTATTTAGACATACCAAGGGTATTTGGCCGCTTCGCGGCCAAAGACCAGCACACTCCACATTGCAAGGGATAAGCGTACATACATGTGTTAACCCCTAACCCCCGCAATGTGGAATATGCTGGACTTTGGCCATCACATTCAGCCAAATACCCTTGATATGTCTAAATAAGGTATACACCTAGAGATATTTTACTCTTTTGAGTTTCAAATTCGAGAAACGTTTCTCGAAAATGAAAAAAGTTTCATTTTCGAGAAACGTCTATACCCCTAAATTATTTACCATCTATATAATTTACTTATACCCAGAGGTCATTTATGGCTCTATCGAAATTGTAAGTGTAAATGTAAGTGTAAATATTTTTGGTATTGTGAACACCCCTCACATTTACACTTACCCCTTCACAATACGAATGTAAATGTAAATGAAAATTAAATACAAGCATTTTTGGAGAATACTAAAAGTGCTCTATTGATGACAAGGAGTTCAGTTCTAGTTACAAAAACTTAAAAATTGGTATTTTTGTTAAACAAAACTTACTTTTAGAAATAAAAGTGCGGATAAGTCTATAATTTTCATTTACACTCACACTTACAATTGTGATAGAGCCATTAGCAAATTTATCGAAAGACCAAATAAGCCGCCTAGACTCCATAGAAATATTCAATTTATCGTTTAGCTGATAAAAGCCTTTAATTTGGTGGAATATCCAACTATTAAATTAAATAATAAAAGCCCGCTCAACTGACAATTTATTAAAAGTATCGAATAATAATAACTCCAAAAAACCCAAGTTTCAACTCCACCTTTCTGACTTTCATGCAAAGGCACATTTTCACGATGCTCCCATCCAAGAGCGCTTTTGTCTACACGGTCTGTCTGCACACCGTGTTTACCTCCAAAACCGACCGCATAATCTAAAAAGGGTTAATATTAGAACATTTTTTTTTAAATTGTTTTTTTAACAAGTCACCTTTCTGGCTCTCGTGCTGTTGCAAAACTTCTCGGTGATCCCAGCCCATAGCCGATTTATCTTGCTTGTCTGTCTCAACCCCAAAAGCACCTCCAAAACCCCGAGAATAGTCTTTCTGAGAAGCGTGTGGAGCTACTTTGCCTTGGTAGTCAAACTTTCAGCACACTTGATTATTTTTAAATTTATGATAAAGATTCTCAATTTTCAAGTAGGCTACCTTATCCATTCTATCTGTTTGAACTCCAAATTTGCCTCCATATCCTTGACTTGGTTTCGGCATTGAAGATAGGCTTTTTTCCTACATAAATTAGGTGTATGGATAGTCAGCCACGGATTTCATGCGGGTATAGGCCATTTTTCGTCGTTCATTTTTCCGTTGGTCATTTTTTCTTTTGGCAAAGCATGTTTGTAGTTCTTTTTGTGTCAAAGATACTCATTTCAACTTTTTTTTATTTTCCCATCTTTCTTTTCAAGCTCTGTATAATAAACTTCCAATAAAATTTCACTTCGATGATATACTCGTACAGGCTTCACCCTCAGTAGTTACACCCTCAGTGATCGCGACTCACCATCATCACTCAGGTGGCTCAATCCTGGTGGTTGAGCAGTTGGTTGACCCAAGTGGAGGTACCCAGTTGATTGCATCTAGGTGTTGTAACTCAGGTGAGGGCTATCCATACGGGGAGTACCCAGGGGAGGGTGCTTACGTAGTGGTATATCTTATTATATATAAATAACTCTTTGAGTTATATAATATATTTAGGATTTAGGTGGCTTTGATCAGTGAAAAAATTTAAATTTGTGGACACTCAAACAAAACTAGAGAACGCATCGACCACATCGAAAGAAAATCTAAAATTAAACCCAACAATATCCTATGAAAAAACGACCAACAGAAAAATGAACCGACGGAAAAATGACCTATACCCTTTCATGCACATTTTCGCTGTTTTAAACAAAAGTACCAATATATCCATATACTCAATTTTTTCAGCAATTCAAGTTACGAAGCAGGATTTTAAAAAGGTTATTTGTTATAACCTGAAGTCGGATTGCTAAGATTTCACATGAAGACCCACTTTTTAGGCTATGTCTCGGCAAACAATCACTTTTTAAATGCTATAAGTTTACCAAAAAAATTCAAGCTACTACATAGCACCGGACAAAATTAAACTTAAATGTTACTTTATGAAAAAACCATCGAAACTTGAAAAAGCTATGCTGAGTCTCTCAAAATAAAGTCAAGTTCGGTCCAAAAGTAAGATCAAAATTTTCACCTTGACCATAACATCACTTTTGACCACTTCCTGTCAAAAATTACAAGATATAAAAGTCTTTATGGCAAAAATTGGATTACATCTCTGAGTTGATCCAACCTCACGGATCCCTGATGACCAGATCCTTCAATGGTTTTAGCTCCCCAACGGCTTTCTTTTTCGCTAATATCATTCTGAATTGTTAAAAGTGCAAAAAGGCGTAATTGAAAAAGTTTTAAAAAGTTACAACAAAATTTGGATCAGTGTCCAATCATCATCAAGATTTGGTTTAGGAGGTGGCAAAGGTTTAGCGGCGGCACCTGATCTCCACATTTTCAGTTAAACTTTTCAAAAGAAGATAGATAAAGGAATGAAAATGGTAGGGCGATCAATTGTGACTATGACTCACAGCAGTTGTTTTTGGCCCTCTTTACTAAATCCGTCTTTGTTTCGTTTGAATAAAAAGTCAAACTTTTGGCGGCAATTTGTATTTAGAATAGAGCGATTTTTAACTTATTTCTACTTCTTAGTCAGAAATATAAATTTGATCTAAATCATACCATTATGTTTGTTGAAAATCAAAACTTTTGTTTGAAAAAAGAGGTAAACATCGAAAATGACAACTTGGTGCTGCTGGACGAACATCAGGTTTAATCAATCATGAGAAGTCTCATCGTCAACCAACTTCTTCTTCTAACATTTCGTCACCAAGGTCGAAACGAAAGTCTTTGGTGATTTCGAAAGGGCGCTGCATAAGAGAGCCTGACCTTTATTTCTTATCATTGAGGTCCCGGCTATGTTGAATATCGGTTTCCTGAAGAAAGGCAAGAAGCTTCCTGCCCGAATTTTCGCAAATCTGTTTGAATAATCCTGCTTATACCAAAAAATAATAATTAGGAGTGTAAATATTCTTTGCCATGTGGATATAAGTGCCAAAATAAAAGGTGTTAAAAAGAGAAAACTAAACGGCAACTGTAGATACAGTCGAAGCTCTCTATAACGACTCCCAAGGGACCGGCTAAACCGAGTCGTTATAGAGAGCGTCGTTATAAAGAGCGTCGTTTTGACTTGAATGACTTAGCTCAGGACCAAATAGTTCTTTTTTCCGGATCGTTATAAAGAGCGAGTCGTTATAGAGAGCTTCGACTGTAAGCGAAAAATTCCGAACATTTTTTAAGATATTTTGCAAAACTAGGCTGAATTGCAAAAAACTTTACTAGGTTGCCAGTTGAACATGAATGCTTCCAAATCCATCTATTATATGCTTGATGAATTAATTGAATTTTTCAATTGTCTTTGAGACTTGAAAAAAATAAATAAAAATTGTGGGGTTTTCAACGAAATATACGAAAATTGGGCAGCGAAAGATTGTGCAAACGCAAATTGCGAAAATGCAAATAGTCTCGGTATAGTACACACCTGAAATCGATTTGGTTGGCAAAAGCAAAACATACGAAAAGTGAGTCTCTATACAATGTACACCTCGATATAGTGTACACCTAGAACAGGGCTCCCATGTAGGATGGCCCGAAAATCAGCCGAAAATTTTTCTAGCCGCAAATGGTTGGGGGCTAATTTTTTGACAAAATTTAATTTTTTTTATTCAGAAAGTGTTTAAATATGCTTCTTGCATCGTGTTGTCCAGAAAAAAATGAGCTCCGGAGGTGTTTTCGGGTCACTTTTCGAAAATTTGTGGGTGAGAAGGAGGGTTGGATGGGTTACACGGGATAAGTACCAATTGTTACAAAAATACTTTATTCGGGATAAACCAACAACAAAACAATACTAAATTTCAATATACAACACTATAGCATAAATTTCAATAGAAAGGGCGGGAATTTAGCAATTTTACCCAAAATTTGTTAGTCCCTTTATTATTTCTTTATTGAATCAGTCAAAATCAGCCAAAATCAGCAAATCATCCAAAAAATCAGCAATCAAATAAATCAATAATCAGCATCGAGGGCCCAAAATCAGCAAATGGCTGATAAATCAGCCAACTTGGGAGCCCTGACCTAGAACCAGCACCGACTCACTAAAAGACGCTCGATATACACAAAATTTTATAATATGTTTTTCAAAATTCCAGTTGTATAAACACGAAATTTAAGATTGAAGTTTTAACTAGTTGAACTGTATATAAAAGCTGACGTCATGGAAATTAACAAAGCGCCTAACCGATAGTCATCAATTGAGAAGCCAATAAAGCTCTACGGATCCTCCAAAGCTATGTGGGCCGAAGGGCAAACGCCGAAATATGAAAAAAGTCCGGCATTTCTGTTGACCATTCACGGCGTGTCAAACACGTTAAAAGACCAAATAGAGATCTTCGTATAGCTATATAGAGACAAATTCGTTTTAAAAAACATTTTGAATTCAAATTTATTTTGTTTTTTTAGTTTCGTTTTTTTGTTTTTTTTTTGTTTTCATTTTATGTTTTTGGTTATAACTTTGCTTAGGTAAGCTGTGTTCGATTTTTTTGGGAAAGCTCTAAGTTTGCTCTTTCGATTTAAAAAAAGTCAAGCTCTGTTATAAATGTAAAAAAGTTAAAAAAATAAAAGTTCGAATTTATCGGTTTGGCAGAGTCAAGTTGCTAACTTAAAAAGGTTATTTCTTAAAAATTCTCAGCTAAAAAATTTTCTGTCCGGCACGATCTTAGTACGTTCCCTCAGCTTTCTTATGCACATCACAGTTATTCCAAATGTGCAGTTCTCATCGAGAAAGTGGACGATTTAGCAAAAAGAAATTTCCAGGTATTTCAAGTAGGTTTTGGCCTGCAACTCAGTCATGATTATTCTTAAACCCTGTGCTGATATTCTTGTTGGATAGCTAAGAGACCGAAGATCATTTCGACACCAAACTTGTAAATAAAACATGAAAAAATGGGGCAAAAAATAGGGTATGCACCCAGGCGGATTTGAACCTATGACCTAGACAATGCGTATATAAAAGTACGTCCTGCCTTTAAATAGGAAAATTGAATTTGAAACAGACTTTTTAGACGAGAAGTATCTATAGAAAATTAAAAAAAAAACAGTATATGAATATTTAGTGCATAAAATTGAACATATTTTTGTCAATGGTATTTAAAAATGAGAAACTATTTTGAATTTTCATTAAAACAGAACGCCAAGCCGATTAGGGTAAAAATCCAACTCGTATCAATCTCAACTCTAATGTCCCAACTCGTATCAATTCCAACTCGTCTCAATTGCACCTCGTCCTCATTTTAACTCGTCTTCATTTAAGACCGTACATGGTTAAAATTTTTATTTTTACTTCAAATCCATTAGTGATGGAAATATTCAAATTTCGGGACTACCGGGACGGGACTTTTAGAAAAAAAATTTCGGGACCGGGACCGGGACTTTTCAAAAATTTCACCGGGACCAGAAAAAAGTCCGTTCGGGACTGTAAAAAGATAACCTTTAAAAAATTTGTAAATACTCTATTTTCTGAAATTTTGCGGCTTCTTGATTTCGAGGACAGGAAATATAGAAGATATGCATGGAAACAATGGGAAAAAGTTTCTGATCAAAAAATTTCAAAAATTGAATTTTTAATTTTCCGAATTTTTTCGGGCCATCCTGTATATTAGAGGTATGCACGGGATTGGGATCGCTCTCGAATCGAGAACCGCATTCCGAGGATTTTGATGTTGAATCCCGATCTCGAATCCCTCCCCATCGATTTTGAAAATCTCGATCCCGAAAATTGCCAACCCCAATGAGCATTTTAAAAATAATTTTTGGCCAGATAATTTTTATTTTTACATAATTTTGTGGTTTTCGTGGTAATCCCGATCCCCAATTCTTTTAAGGCCTCAATCCTGATCCCGAAATCCCTCTCGGGGCGAAATGCACACCTCTACTATATATGTCAGCATAGAGCTTATACTTTACATCGCTGTTTTTGTATTTTCTTAGTCCAACGAGCTCTACTGATCTCGTTTTATGTTTATAGTTAAGCGCTCAAAAATTTTAAAATTGATCTCCAGTTTTTCGGATTTTGGGTGTCTGAAAATTGAACGGCCGGCTGCATAATTAAATCAATAATTAATATAAATTGATTAAAATCGAAAGTTTACTTAGAACTAAGTGTAAACAGTTCACTCTTGAACCATTTGTAAAGAGTTTACTTTAAACCCTCTTTTTTAGTTCGATAAGAAACAAACTCAGGCACAAACAAGAGTGTAATATTCATATGAGATCTAAAAACGACAAAAATAGACAGGAAAAAAACAAAAACCGCAAAAATTCTGTTGTAGGAAAATTAAATAAAAGTCCCGAATTTTTTCAAATTTTCGGGACCGAGACCGGACTTTTGTTTCAAAATTTCGGGACCACCGGGACGGGACTTTTGCCTGAATTTTCTTCGGCGGGACGGGACTTTCGGGACCGTCCCGCTTCCATCACTAAAATCCATGCTTTATTTAATGGTGGGAGCCTTTACTGAAGAAATTATTTCCTGAGTGATCTAATTTCTGTTTTCATTATTATCCTTGGAGTATGAGTTCTAATTTTTCAGATGGCAGCGATCAATTTCACATGCTCGCAGCGTATAGGGTATAAAAAGCTGGCAGTCACGCAAGCAGATGACCCAAATATGTGTAAGGAGGTTGGTTGGGCGCCCTCCCAGGAATAACTAATGAAATAACAAGTCAAGGATTAATAGCCCCGATAGCTCAGTGGTAGAGTGGCGGACGCCGGTGAAAGTTGTCGTGGGTTCGATTCCTACTCAGGGCATCACATTTTTTCTTGACTTTTACGGTGAACGGTCAGTTCGCCCCATGATCAGTTCGCCCCGGTCAGTTCGCCCCACGATCAATTCGCCCCGTTTTTGTTTTAGGCTTAGGCTTAGGCAAGGGTAGGCCAGCGTATGTTAGGACGGACTCAAACGTGTTCCCGAACTACAAAAAAACTAAAAAATAAGCTCGGGTTTGTTTTTTGTGACATAATGGTCATTTTTAAAAACGGGGCGAACTGATCTTGGGGCGAACTGACCGGGGCGATCTGATCGTGGGGCGAACTGACCTGTCTCCGACTTTTACTTATGTGCTATACGTGGTCCAGCATCTTCAAGGCCTTAAAGTTGATTGCTACGCTTGCGCAGGTTGCCGTTCATTTGTTGATCGCTGGAAGAAAGAGAAAGTGCCATGTGGAGAAAATAATCTGCCGATACTGAGAGTAATCGAAGTGAAAATATGTGGATATTTTGGCTTTTCTTTCTCAATTTTAGGTTGCTTTTTAGAATTCTTTGTGGAAGCTTGACAAGCAAGTGTAGACAACCGAAAGGCAACTTCGAAAGCATTTGGTCGTGCTCGACGAAAGCTTTTTCCGATTTTCCCGGATTATGAATCTTTGTTGAACGAGGAAAACTTTCTTCTACGATGCACAGAGTGGGGATCGATTTAATCACATGAAAAACACGAGGAAAAGCACATTTTATTCGGGGGTTTGTGATTTCACCATTGCCTTGCTTTGCAAAAAAATGAATTTTCGTTGAATATGTCGCCTTAATTTGTTTTTGATTCGCCTTTATTTTATTCAATCTGTTTGCTTGTAATAAAAGAAAAAGGGTCTAAAATTAAGGCCTTTCGACCTATAGTCGGGTCTAGAAAAACCGCCATCTGCAATAAACTGTCATCAAATCAGAGTTTCCGGGGACGGAGATTTATTGAGACTCAACTACACAACCATTTTTTAAACAGGTGTGGGGAGGGGAGGAGGCGATTAGTCAAAATACTTTCCACCAGTATTAGTTAGGATATAGGATTAGGACGAGTTGAAATTAGGACGAGAAAAAATTGAGACGAGTTGGGATGGGACGAGATGGGATTGAGACGAGTTGGGATTGGTACGAGTTGAGACATGCGAGTTGGGATTGATACGAGTTAAGCGTCGTTCCCCATTTGGTCATTTGACGTGTTTGACACGCCGTGCATTAGTTATATGTTAAAATTTGGGTTTGATTAAAGTGTATCCCACTCTTGTCGACTTGTAAAATAAGTGCACCCAAAAGTACCTATAATTAAAGGGGGGGGACTTTATATACGCATCGCCTTAGGTCACAAGTTTTGACTACCACTGGCTGCAGACCTTTTTTTCTCCTTTTATTTACAAGTTTAGTGTCGAAATGTAGCCAAGCTTCTGGGCTTTCATTTGAGCTATTATACAGATGAAAAGTTGGTATAAAGTTAGGGCTAAAATTGGTTTAAAGCCCTGCTAAAATATAAAAAATCCAATTCGATGAAATCCTCAATAGGACTATACCAGTACTTTTCGGTAATATCCTGAAACTGACGTTTTTCACCAATTTTCATTTACATACTCATTTGCAACCTTACACTCAAAATGTAGCCCTGCTTCTTGTCGTCATTTTCATCATACGGTTGTATCAAATAATGTAAATTGAAATTGCAAAAAATCTCAGTTCCTAGTACGCATCATTTTGGCTGGTTTCCTTTAATTTTGGTGGTCATTTTCTCAAAGTCGCAAAATTGAGGCAGTTGCTGACAGCAAATCAGTGCTGGAAATGGTTGCAATCGACTGCTCGATGATTTTTGGACCTAATAGTCAAAAAACTTACTAAAAAGTAAATTAAAACACCCCCAGAGGGACTAGAACTTTCGACAAAAGGCGATAGCAAATAGATTTAAATCATTCTGAGCGTAAAACAGTTACTTCGCAGATGTTTAAACACTTTTCTCAAATCAGTATAAAACGACCCCCCCCCCCGTCCAAGTGCATAAGTGGCGACTACCTTAAAGTGGGTAATGTTTTTTTAAATAAATAACCCAGGGTATTAAAGATTCTAGTTAGTCAAAACAGGATTTTGGTCTCAACAAACTGTTTTCAGCACACAATTTTGGGTTGAATAGCATGGTTTATTCGTTCCTAAGAAATAATAAAAAGTTTTGTGGACAAATTGACCGCACAATATGTATAATAATTGATATTTCTAGTGAAAAATGTTGCGGAGAAGGCATGTGAAGCAAAACAATATTTGCAGCAAAAAAAGTATTTTAGCAGCAAAAAAAGTCTTTTTGCAGCACGAAAAGTCTTTTTGCAGCAAAAAAAGTCTTCTTGGAGCAAAAAAAGTCTTTTTGCAGCAGAAAAATTAGCAGCAAAAAAAGTCTTTTGGGAGCAAAAAAAAGTCTTTTTGCAGCAAAAAAAATTAGCAGCAAAAAAAGTCCTTTGGGAGCAAAAAGAAGTCTTTTTGCAGCAAGGAAAAGCTTTGCCCAAACTCATTTATCTAGTCAAATTTGAAAATTTTTTGAATTTCCGCAAAATTCTTCAAAAGTCACCTACTGCCCATTTTAACTACTTTATAAGACCGTATTCAACACTTGATTATTATTTGTTTACTTTTGTAAACCCCCCCCCCCCCGGTATTTGTCACCTTATTAAAGGACATTCCGGTCAGCATCCAGCCTAAGCTCTTGATTTAATGTTCCGTTTGTTATTTTAGGGAAATAGCATCTCTATTTAGCGTCCAATCTTTGCGGGTCCTTTAGAGACGTTAAATCGAGATGTCATTGTAGTTTGTTTATATTTACGCATTACATTTGGAGAATTTTACAGGTCGGTCAGTAATTTATTACCGGCAAAAGATTTTTACGGGTGAATTTCACAACCCTGATACGAGAAAATTCGATCTATTCTTATTTGCTTGTCTTGTTTAAAACCTAAACAATATATATATATTTCTTGCATTGAAAGACACAAGTCCTCCGATATGAACAAACATTAAGCAAAAATACACGTATTTGTCAAAGGATAAGAACAACAACAAAATAAATAAATACACATCTATTCTAGTCAACAATCTATATCAAGTGAGCATGTTGGCCATTAAACAACCGAATCATGGTATTTTCTGGAAGAGGAAGAAGAACTTGAAGATTGCCTGCTTGCTTTGAAGTTAGGTAGGGGTTCTACACTCTCTGCTATGGGTAAGGCAGAAAGGCCAGACAGTTGCTGGTGATGAGGTGGGTCACTGGACCGTGGAGATATCTTCCTGCAAAAAAATACAATGTTTTTTCTCGAACTTTCATTACTTTTGCCTCTTCTAAGGCAAAATTTCATAACGACCATAATTGTATTTGAAGTTTGCTTTCAATTGGAAAAGAGAAGGCGCACTTAGTTGGCGAAGATTAGTTTGGTGTATCATAAGTATTTAGGTTGAGCCGATTTTTTCGTAAATCCTCATTCTCATGTGATCTACAGCATTGATTTTACGTTTCAGCTTGATTTCCGTGATTTACCAAGAGGAGAAGAAGCAAGTGTGAGATTCCTACAAGACCGTGGTTTGCTTCCAACTTTCAGACATTGCAGGAATGGTCATCAGAGAAAGCTATACTTTGGTGCAGAGATATTTTGGAAGTGCAATTCCAAGAAGTGTATGCAAAAGATCAACATGAGGGTGGACAACTGATTTGAAGAAACACGACTTCCGTTCGAAAAGATTATCTGCTTTATGTACAGGTGGAAGTTGCTTAGATTCTCATTTATGTATCTGTCCATTTTGTTTTAGCTGGGCTTATGATATGACTTCCATCAAATGGTGTGGAAGGGAACTCAACATTGCTAACAATGCGGCTGTGAACTATAATTCATTCATGCGCCAGATCTGTCACGAGGTAATACATCGAACATCAGGAATTATTTGTTCGTCTGTGACTGCAAAGTTAGTTTTTATGATTTTCTGTGTATTATAGGTGGTAGATTCCTAAAGCGTAGATTCCTATAGGTAGATTCCCAAAGCCCTCGGTTAAAAAATTCTGGCTCTCTTCTCTGTTGATGCTGTCATCCTTCGCTCTGGCCTTAGACATCTTCTCTCTTTTGTTCCTTTTGCGCTAAGCCGGCGCTCCGCCGGGTTCAAACTTAGCGCCGGCAGTTAGCCGGCGCTTATACCGGCGCTTAAGTAGTGGTTATCTCGAATACCGTCAATAATCATTCTTTTTCACTGTTCTTTAACTTCACTGCTTGAAAAATAACAGTGCGGATTTTATTAAATATAAACGCAGAGTATAATAATTTTTTGAAAAGCAGTATTGAATAATGTGAATGTTATAATCAGGTATGTTTAAGCGCTGGCGGAGCGCCGGCGCTTACGGCGCCGGCGGTTAGCCGGCGTTCCGCCGGGTCGCCGACGCTTAAACAATCCTGAAACAAGACGGGATCCCGACGGGATCCTGATCCCGCCCGATCGATTTTTGGGCGAAAATCCGTCCCGAAATCCCGCCCGATCATTTCTCGAGACCCCGATCCCGAAATAGGTCGAATCCCGACAGAAATTTTATCAAATAAAAAAACATACATTTGAAGCATTTTTTCGCAAAATTGATTCTTTTGATCTCTCTCCGATATAATTGTTACTTGATTTTTA
This sequence comes from Ditylenchus dipsaci, assembly GCA_004194705.1. Classification (NCBI taxonomy): domain Eukaryota; kingdom Metazoa; phylum Nematoda; class Chromadorea; order Rhabditida; family Anguinidae; genus Ditylenchus; species Ditylenchus dipsaci. The sequence continues at coordinate 121,242 of SADC01001015.1, forward strand.
TAGCTATAAGCGTTATCTGGAGTATCGGACTTTTCGAGAAACTGTCGGCGTTTAATGACAAATGCGGAATGTGCGAAAAATCATTCGAAATGTCTGATGGCAGCAGAAAAAGTCTCTTCGTTCACGGAAAATCACACGATGAATTTGCTGAATAAACTCAGAGATCTGCAAGAAAAGCAAGAGGCTCAGAAGAACTCTATGCACCAATTTTTAAAGATTTTGCCGACAGGTGTTATTACTTGTTCAAAGCTGCATTATCTTTTTGTAACATTCTTTTGATTTGTAGGAGAACTCCTTCGTTGGACAAAAAAGTGATTGATCACATAGCTTGTGCTAAACTTCCCTTCGCCAGTGTTGACCAGCCGACATTTAAGCGAAATGTTAAATTTTTTGAACAAAGCTTTGCCGTTGATAAATTTTTAATAATAAGAATTTATTATGGATAAATCTTTTTTTTGCCCGCTTCTGGCTTTTTTATGCTCGTTTTTGCTTCTTTCTGCCCTCTTTTTTGAAAATGATCAAAAATAACCCCAATTTGTGATGAAAAAAAATTATTTTTAGCCGCACTAGATTACAAAATTTTCGAAGGAATCCGAATTTGTTTACAGAATTTCTAAAAAGCTCTTAGCTGTCCAGTTTCGGCCGCTTTGCAGAATTTAGGCAAAAAAAACTCTTGCATGCAATAAATGGTCACATCTTAGCAGCCAAGAGCTTTTTGATAATTCTGTAAATAAATTCGGATTCCTTAGGAAATTTTGTATACTGGTGCAGCTCAGAATAAAAAAATTATCACAAATTGGGGTTATTTTTGATCATTTTCAAAAAAGCGGGCAGAAAGAAGCAAAAACGGGCAGAAAAAAGCCAGAAGCGGGCACTTTAAATACTTGACCATTTATTATTATTCAATTATGTCGATCATGTGAAGCGTAGCCATATAAAGTGTTTACTGAAGGTGTTTTTGTAATCATAGAGCAATGTTTGAGGGTAATTTCTTGTAAAAAACTAAAAATGGAAAAATCCCGAAATTTGAACGGGATCCCGAAATTTTTTAGCGATAATCCCGATCCCGAAAATTTTTTGGCTGAAAATCCCGTCCCGAAATCCCACCCGAACGCTAGATTCCAGCTCTTTTTTTTAACGTATTTTGGAATATTTTAGCCCCGGTGCCGGCCAAAATAGCCTCACCAAAATGCACTAGTGGCAAGAAATCCTGTCTTAGAAGAGGCAAAAGTCACGCATGAACCGCTGAGTGCTGAAATTTCTAAAAGGTCAATCTCCAAATATCAGTTGGTAAGTACAATAGTGGTAGGAAGTCAGGCATCGAAGTTGGAGACTCTAACTTTTGATTTTTTCTTGAAACTAAATGAAATAACTTTAGAGAACTAACAATGCTGAAAACTCGCAGAACTTCCTGACCTGAAAAGGCCATGCAACTTCCTCATCATGGCAACTTTTAAAGACTTCGACACATAATTTCGCGCATAAGGACGGCGGAAATACATACAAATTCGATACATTGACGGTTCGATACACCGTTCGATTTTCAAAAAATTTTGAACTTAGGAGAAGACTTAGGCACAGGGTAGGCCAGCAACCCTTAACCCTAGGCAAGTTTCTCAAGAGGGGGATTTGGCTGTACTGATAAATCGCAAAATAAAAAAACGACTTACGAGGTTCTCTTAATTCTACTGAACACTGAAGCAGTTCTATTCCTGACATGACTGCCTCCTTCTTCATTATCTTCCTGATTATTGTCCGAGTTAGCATTACTAGGCACTTTATTGTGATTATTGCCAGAAATAGGAGGCATTGTTGGGTTACTTCTTCCAAATGCTGTACCGTTGCTCAAACCACCTTAATTGTTTTTATTGCAAAATACTGCTTATCTAAGAACTACAAAACTCAAAAGCCGATTTTTTCTTCGGCAAATTTAGATTTAATTTTTCGCCATCTTTTCAATGTTTCAGTTAAGTGAACTCACTGTCAGTATTTTAATGACTTTGTGTCGTATTTGAGTAGTACTCGAGTGGTGGTGCCGGTCTGTCGTTCTCAGGCTGTGGTATCCGTCTAGTTATATTGTATTTTAGAGGGCCATGTTATCGAATTTCTCGCTACTCGTTCAAAAGGAATTTTTTTTATTTTGAGCCCAGCAAAGCAACTGACCATTAGCAGGAGCTGCAGAAAATGATGTTCTTTTGCCATGCACTTCGATTCCATGTAGTTCATTGTCATCCTCTTCCTCTGTTTGAGCAGGCAAACGATTTCTTTTAGCCCTAACTGAAGGCAGAGAGTTGGCATCTGGTGGAATATTTCTCCTGGGCTGCTGAAGTTGACTGCTGCTTGGACGACGAAAATTACCAAACTTAGAGCTGATACTGGATACTCTGCAAAAATAAAAATTCATTAAATTTGAATTTTTTAAGTACGAGCTACATATATTAACTTCAGGAGCTTTTTCGGTATAAATTCGAGTTGGAATCGTGACCAAAAATGCCGAATTATATTTTTTGTGAGAGCAAGGGCTGAAAATAAACCAGTACCATTGATTTTCGTCTTTACTGCCGTATTCTTATCTATTCAGACCCTTTTGGTGGGGTTGGGATCTGACATAAGACGCGGATATCTTTTCGTTATGACCGTTGAAAAAACAATAACATATGATAAGCACCCTTTTTGACTCGGTTCTGCTGTTTTTTTAGCCTGTGCTTAGGAGCAAGGTATGCCATCTTATACTAAGAGGAACTCAAAAATCTTATTTTAAGACTTTTTTGTAATTCGGGAAACATTTTTTAATCTACCGTAACGTACGCTTTCCTAGCCTGTACCTGAGCCCAGTTAAAAAAACATAATACAGTGGACACTCGATGTAATGTACACCAGGGGGACCGGCTTCAGGTGTACACTGCATCGAGCATCCACTGTTCCGTATTTTTTTCTAATTAGCCGGCCATTCCGCTTATTTTTCGGATTCTTAAAAATCAGAAAAGTTTGAGTCCATCTCGAGATTTTTAGGCGAAGATCCAGACAATAGAAAGCGGAACGGGCAGAGCTCGTGGAAGCTAAGAAAATACAATAAACAGCTTCAGGATATATTTAATCTCGGCTTAGATATGGTCTTAAAAGTAGAGAGGGCCACCTCATCAGGGGGAGAAGCGCCTAATTAGAAAAAATACGACATGGAGGAAACTGAAAATTAGCATCATAGGTAGTTACAGTCTCAAAAAAGAATTTTCACTACAGATGTACTCACCTTCTGGCAGCGGCCATGGGTGCAGACAAGTTTTTGAATCCCATGCCTCTGGAAGCACTGCTAGGTCTAAAGCCAGTAGTGGTAGTAGCAGTACCGGAAGGGATGCCACCCTCTTGCTGTTGTTGAATAGCTGCTGCAGCTTCTCTCTTCTCCCTGCCCAGCCTAGTCTTCCTTTTCCAGCGTATGACAGCACGTAGGGTGCTCGCCATAGAACTTAAACTATAATTTAAACCAAAAATTTCAATCATTCTGTATTTGTGTGGGTGGGTGCTTGTTCATAAAATACCGCAAATCTGTGAAACTGACTGGCAAAAACGGGCAAATATTCTGGTGGTCTGTGGGTGTATTTGTGTGTGGGTGGACTTTGTAGTAGTGAATTTTGTAGTGACTGTGTAGGTAGCCAAAAGTCAAAAGCTTACTTTGTGGTCAGTCGCTTCTCCACCGTATACTTGGCTATGTTGTGAGCCGCCAAACCATGCTCTAAAACGGGAGGTTAGAATAGTGGGGATAGACGGAGAAGAGAAATTTTAGTTTTTTGCTGCTACTCAGCTTTTTGGTATGTGAATTAAAATGGAACTGACCAATTAAGTCAGCACCAAGTTGCTCTTCGTATTTGGTCATGCGCAGACCCCAGGGGAACTGGTTCATAATCTGAAGATTCAGTTTATTAAAATTTTTTAATAAATTTAACTGACCACTAAGGCAACAAAGGTGACTACAAGAGACCAGATGAACACAACTATGACGGTTAGAGATTGCACTATGAGCAGGTCAAATCCTTAAGTTTTAGGTTTTATCAGCTTTAAGTGAAGCAAAATTTTAGAACGCTCACGGCATTCTATTTTAGAACACACACCCGGTGTTTGTACTTTCGTCCCTATTTTTCTAAAAAAGGGAAAAAAGTGACAACAGGCTACAACCCCATCCGCCCCAGTCAATTTGGCTCCCCAGCTCCAACGATCAACAAAAAGTAGAGCAATGGCCAATGAATCGGCCCATGAATCAGTCATCGAAACCATGATATCGGTATGCACTTGTCTTTAGAACTTTGAAGTGCTCTTTATACTATTTTTTGATCTTCAGTTTTATTGGATTCACAAGAGAGTTTAAAAATTTTATTGAAGTTCAACGTGCATTTCTTGTAAGCGTATTTTACGACAGTTTTTTGGTACTTCTGCTCTTTGCCCCCCCCCTTACATTTTTTGAAAAGTGACCCAAATAGGTCCCAAACTATTTTTTCTCTAAAATACGATAAAAGAAAAAAATGTGAAGAGTTTCTAAACTAAAAATTAGCATTTTTTTTTAAAAGTGGCTTCATATCCTCGAAAGTAGGTGGTCTGTTTTAAGGTATTTTAGGGTCATTTTTGGTGACTTCAACATATTTAGGTTTAGGCTTAGGCAAGGCCAGCATATGTTAGAACAATCTCAACCATGTTTTAGTAAGTAAACATGTTTGTGTATATACTAACACACGCTCACCTACCCCTGATAAGCCCGAGCCTAAATGTAAATTACTCAAAAAGGACACTAAGATATAATAAAAGTACCATCTACCTTTGAAAAGTTGAAGTCAAATTTTTGAGGAAAGTACAAATTTTTTGTTTAGAAGCTATTAGATCTGTCTTTCTTATCGTATTGAGCAGAGAAAAACCGTTTAAGACCTATTATTGAGTCACTTTTCAAAGATTTGAGGGGAGGCCAAACAACAGAAGTACCTTTTTTTGGCACTTCTGTTTTTTATCATTCTCGAAATTTGACTTCATTAGCAAGTAATTTCTTTATGATTTTTTAAAATTATGTTTCAGTTATTTCTACAATAAATGACTACTTTTACACCGAGAACAAGCATGAGAATTCTTACTTACAAACTTACCACAAAAAAAATAATAGTCAAAAGCGATCAGTAAAAAAACTGCTTACCTCCAGAATAAAGCAGACCATTCTTTCCACCAGTGATCCCACCGTTTATCTAAAGCATCCGAAAATGTGTGTAGAAATTTAAAAAAGATCAGGTACATTTTTGTCTTCCTGAGCAAATATTCCGACACAAAGCATGCCCCAGACCGCAGCTACAACGTGTACAGGTATAACGCCCACCTAAAAATCACAAAAAAAGATATAAAAACATAATTCGAATCCAATGATGTCAGAAGAAAAGGAATTATTCAACCTGGTGACCCCAGCCCCGTTTTTCCTAAGTTGATGAAAATCAAATTGTTTAAAAATCAACCTTAGCTGTATTGTACATTGGGGTAGTCAAATTATATCTTTTTGATACTAATAACGAAAACAAGAAAATTTATGTCAGAATTTTAAATTTATGCAAAAAAATATATAAATTTCCAACTTTTTTAGTGTTAGAGAAAAAGGAGGTTGGTGCCTGGTAAAATAGTAAAAGAAAAACATACAGGATCGTCGATTTCTAGCTTTTCGATCAGAGGATATGATGAAAGAGCAAGGGCTGAACCAATGGCACCCACAATCACGCTCTCCGTCGGCCTAATGCACTGGCATGCTGCTGTTGTTGATACCAATGAAGCCTAGAATTGTTAGTTAACGAAGGCGTGTAATGGGTCAGAAGTCAGTAGAAACGACCAACCAGCAACCCGTCAATCAACAAATCCACTTGGCACTTTCTGGTGGCAATCAAAGATATGAGAATAGCAGTGCAACCACCACCCACACTGCTTAGCACCGTCACCACCGCTGACCTAAACCGGAATTATTGGGTGAATTGATAATTGACGAGAGATGTGTAAATCCACCTTGCAGCTAATCTCCATCTGCCTTGTGCAACACCTAAGGTGGAACCCGTATTAAAGTTGAGCTAAAACATACAACAATTTAAATTAAAACCACAAGACTCCAAAATTTTATTATTAAAAAAGCTTACCCAACCCCACCATAACATGAAAGTACCTTAAGCATAAAATTTTAAAAAGCTTTAGAAAAAAATTACTTACCCAAAACTGCATTTGTAGGATTAGACATTTGCTGAGTTCCTGCAAATAAAAATAAATTAAAAAAGTAAAGCTATATCGGCCAAAAGTTCAATACACAAGGTGTTTCAAGTGATTCACCTGATCTTCAAGAAGTTTAAGAGAAAAGAGGCTCTACTTGGAGATATTTTAAGTCTATGAGAAAGAATAAATTCGGAGTTTCGGGTTCAACTTGATCGTGTTTATTTTAGAGACAGAAACAGGTCAGGGCCTTGATCATTAGAGAAAATACGGTAAACTAACTTGAACTCGAGAAATTGAATAATTGGGATATAGGATATCATAGAGTCTATATGCAAAAAAGTTTCTTATTATTTATTTTACTTGTAACCGTAGATTTTTCGCCGTACGTGTTGCGTAACAAAACAACTTTTTGTGTAGAAAAATCATCAGCCCTAATAGAAACAAGTAATTAATGAACTTCGGTATTACAGATTTATCCGCAGACATTTTTTAATAATTACTATAAAGACTTTTTTTGTTCTGAAAAGTTATCAAAACATACTCACCCCTTTCCCCAAACCTAGCATGCCTAGGTTTTAGATAGAGCGTAGAGGCTAGACCAGCCACGCCGCCTACTAAGTGAACAACCTGCAATATGTCAATTGTAAAAATATGAGCAACTAAATTCGAAGATACCAACCGAACAACCCGCCGCATCAATACATCCCAGTATTTTTAAGAAACCTAGAGGTGACCAAACCCCTTAAAATGAATTTAAAGAAATATTTTTTGTATATTACGGTTAGTAAATACATACAATGAGCAGCCACCGAGTGGAGTATTGTCATTAGAAAGGTGATTACTATGTATGGTTTTAGCCGAATTCTCTCGGCCATTGCAGCTGAAATGTGGGTCATTTGGGTGAAAAATAAAATTAAGGCTAGTCTTCTATAAAACCTGACCTCCTCCCCTAAAATTTGACCCTTAACTTGGTTTGGTAAAGGAAGAAAATATCACGAGATTCTCTTTTTAGAAATATCGATCTTGTTTTCCGCCGTTCCACAGTAAATCCCAAAAAATACAGTTTAAAACAAATTTCCTGAAAAATCGCTCAAATTTACAAAAATTTGGAAATCTAGCTAACATTGCATATGATTTTTTCCAAAACCCGGTAAGGATTCTTGTTTTTGTCTACCGGAATTCTAGAATTTCGAATCGAGCATTTCAGAAACCTCATCCCGTTTCTTCCAGGACCCAAAACCTACCCTTAAAGGGGCATGCCCGTGCGTTAAGGCGCGAACCAGCAGTTTTTTTCGAATTTTTTCGAATCGTCCCATTTTTCAATCGTTCTGCGTCAAATCTGATATAGATGACCTTATACTGCTTTTAAAAACTAGACAGAAAACTTAAAAAATCTAGACGAAAACGAATGTAAAAATTTATCGAGCAAGAAAAGAACGGCTGGTTTGCGCCTTTACTCCCCATCGGGCACGATCATGCCCCTTTAAAGGAGGGGTGAAAGCTGTTAAGGAGGTAGTCTCGGCATGAAAGGATTTATCCATGTATTGTGTTTTTTCAATGTTGTTTTAGGGTAAATTTTGTTGACAGCTAAGTGTTGCATTGTCAGACAAACTTGCGCAAAATTGAAACTTGGATCAACATCATCAATACAAGAATTTCTGAATTTCTTCAAAAATGCCATAAAAACGCAATGGGAAAGAAGACTAATCATTGTTTATAAATTGTTTTTCCTTTTCCGTTTAAATTTTTAGGGCATTTTTGAATAAATTGAGAAATCCTGATATTGATAATGCTCATCCAAATTTTAATTTTGCATAAGTTTGTCTGATATCGCAACACCGGATTATCGACAAAACATGACTCTAAACCCACATTAAAGAAAACAAAACTTGCAATAATCTTTTCGTGTCTAGACTATCTCCTTAACAGCTTTCAGCCTCCCTTTAAGTTAAGGGCCTCGACTAGGTGCAACACATTTTTCCCGTTTTTATTATTTTTTACCGGTTGTCTTCAGTCAATCTGGTCCAAATTTGATATCTGATTTTATGGGTTTTTTCTGTAAATGACCAAGGCTAAAGTTAAGTTTACACCTCTGACTCAATTAACGAAGTAGTAAATTTCACACACGATCTGCGAAATCGAAATCTTCGTGATTTTTTTTCGGATTAGTAAAAGTCGATGAACAACTGCATGCCTTGAGCCCACTACTAATTTATACCAGTTTTCACTGCTCTTCCATTAAGCTACAGAGGCCATTTATCCCAAACTTTATTTTTAGTCTCTTATTCTTGTGAGCGCGCAACAGAGGAGAGCTAAAAAATTGAGATAAATAACTGTTGGACCGAGTTGGCGTCTAACTTAAGGGTAACATTTCATCGGAACTCGACTGTATGCAAACTGCCCTACCTGACACAATTGTTGAGGTGGTGGTAGCAAAAGACATCCGAAAGAAAAAATCTGAGTAGTGCCAGCTTTGGAGGTAAATATCGTCACCCTGTTCTGGATCGTAGAAAAATTTCCCCAAGCCTAAGTAGAAAAAAAGTATTGATAATTTCAAAAACCAAAAGATGGCTCACCAATTATTGGATTGGATACCAGCTGTCTCCAAATGTAAAGCCATACCCGAAAGCCCAGTATGAAATGCCTTTAGAAAGTACTTCAAATTATATTTTTTTATAAAAGAAAAAGTACCTCCGAAAACAACATCAATCACATTTTTGACCATGATATTAACCTCGTCTTTGCTAGATACCCGTCCACTTTCTAGCAAGCCAAACCTTAAAAAAGGTATTTTGTGGAATAATAAGGCAAACTTAAAAAATATAATTAAAAGTGTTTAATTTTGTAGAAAAAGGCTCAATTTTAGACAAAACTAACGAGGGACATTGATGGTCTAATATTTTTCTGCAGTTATTATATCATCTTTTGATCCTTTTGCAAAAAAAGCTAACATTTGAAGCATATAGAAATTAGAAAAAATATTGGTCATTCTTAGAAACAAATTAGCTAGTTCTTTGGATTTGGCTAACGTTGGAGCCACATTTCTGACAAAATTGGTCCACTTTTTTATTTATTTATTCAAAAATTAATTATGGATATAATACGCTAAATTAATTGATTTTTTCGGGTCCCCAGCGACCCACTGTATCGAGAATTGACTTATATCAAACTTGATTTTGTGATATACTATTTCCCAAACTTTACGCTAAACAAAAAACAAAAAGCGCAAGAGGAAATGAAAAAAAATCAAATCAAGCCACTTGAATCTGAAAAAAGACTTTTTTCGGTACAAATCGAATAAGAATTTTCAAGATTATTTGGTTACTTGCGTTAAATTGACAGGCAATTCCTAGAGTGGGACCGGTCAGAAGTTACACTAAATCCAGTTTTACGTTAAAGTGAGAGTCGACTGAAACTGAATCGCAACACCAAATTTATTATATCCAGCACCTACTTTCTTGCTATTGTTTATGTAAGGTTAGTTTTGTAGGTAGAATTACTGCTTTTAATCATTTTGTCGATTTTTCATATTGTGAATCTTAGATAAGTATTGGGTGTAGCAATCAGGGGTGAAGAAAGGATTTGCAAGGCTGGCCCTCGGAAAATTCAAAGCCAAGCGCAGGCCACTAAAAGTATTTATTTTTGCAACTGCTTTCTTAAAGTGGCATGCTCGTATCCGATGGGAATATTTTCAAAAGCGGGTACCAGGTAAATTCAAACGAGAATTAAAATGACGCATTTTATCAGAACTCGAGAAAAAATAATGCTTCTAGTCGGAATCGAATTGTGTGTGTTATTCGGATTGTGTAATTTACTGTACTTTTCATCATTTTTAGATGGACATCAATCATATTCGCCACGTAATGCTATTTATCCTTCCCTAGACTTCACAAATTTTGTCTGCAGCATCAGTTACTTTCAGGCCAGCATCGAACAAAAACAGCATTACGTGGCGAATATGATTGATGTCACTCTAAAAATAATGAATAGTACAGTAAATTACACAAAAACTATAAAAAATAAATGACAGAATTGTGTAATGACTAACATGAAATTTTAAAATTGCGCCAAAAAGACAACACGGGGAATCAAGGCGAAAACGAACCAACTTATGACCATGGTGCGGAAAATCAACAAAATTAAGAAACACCAATAAAAATTCAAACGAGTATTAATTTTTGACCATAATTTATTGGTGTTTTATTGGTTTTTCATTTTTGTCGATTCTGACCCTTTCTTACCCAATTTTTGGCTGAAAGAGTCAGGGAAGGTTCAATAACCATCGCAAGAATCTATTTTACTATTCACAAAGCGAAAATTCTTTGAAGCATTTCTCTGAATTACCGTCACATCACACCAACCTTAATCCAAGATATTGCCTTAAAACCACATACCTGTGTGCATAGCTTTTGATGATATCCGCCATAATAAGCGCAATACCTATTAATTATAATTAAAAAGTCTATGAAAGGTCTCACAAAAAACGAAACGCCACAAAATTTTATTGGTCTTCGCTCATTTTGTTGGTTTTCCGCACCATGCTTATGACACAACCTAATTGCTATGAGAAATACCCGTCTTTCAAAATATTTCCATCGGCGGCTGGCATGCCTCTTTACCACTTTCACTACTGGTGGCTATTAGTTTTTGCTGAATTTCAAAAATAACCGCATATCCTCTATTAATTTTTCTCCTCAAAATTCACTGCCCTTTTTCGCGAAGAGTGACGAGCAAAAGAGAAAAAATCGCAAAATTGATCAGGCCATGTATCTTTTGAAGAGCATCGTGCAATCAATAGTCAAAGCTCTCTATTAAATCGGCTAGATGATACAAGAAACTGGAATTCATATAAAAGACTGTCTATGAAAAAGGGTCGGTGTTGGAAATCGAAAATCAGGTGATTTCATTTCATCTAAAAAAGTGGTCGAAACTTTATTCAGGCTAGCTAAACTGCATAAAACACCCGTCCCCAGTTTTATTAACTCCTTTTAAACGAAAATAATCTTTTTATCGAAACAACAGACCTGAAACCATGGTCCAAATACCAAAAGAGCAGCTGAGAAACCAGATGCCATCGTCCTGCAATAAGAAAATGGTTAAGGATTAGGGTTGCCCCACTTCTACTGTTAGTTTTTAAAGTGTTAGTAGGGTTACTTGTAAAAAACGTGTATACTCCTAAAACGCCATTGTGGGTCTTAGCTTGAAAAATTGCGGAATTAATCAATTTACTTACTTGATAGGCGGCTAACTCCCCTTCCGTGTAGTTGCCATCATTTTGCCCTCGATGAAGATAACCAGGCTCCATACTCATGGGTTTTTAGCGCACTTTTTTGATAGCAAAATAGCACTCGGATAGAGAATACAAATGATTGAATAAACAAGTCAATTTGGACCTTTTGGCAAAATAACAATATAGAAAACAAGAGCAACAATAAATGTCGGCTCAAGTATTTAGATACATATTTGCAAGCACGTCTGAAACAAAAAATGTCTAGTTTAAAAAAGAGAGAATTTTTTGGAAGATATAGGTATCTAGGGTTGAACTTGAATTACACAGATACTTCAATTACACGAGTTACATAATTTGCTGTTAAAAACAATATTTGCCACCACCCTACTATCTGACCCCCCACCCCCTCCGAAGAGTCGAAAAGGGGTGGGGTAAGGGCAGAAAACTTTAGAAACACCTAACTCGGTCCAGAGTCCATTTGACGTACTAATACAGTTAAAGTAGACTGTAAAAAGCAGTGGATATGGACAGTGAAGACACTTATGATCTCATTTTAAGCTAAATTGTGGTATACGGTTCTTGCCCAAAATTGCTATAAATCGTCTTTATAAATGTTTTAGCCGCTTATGACATATTAAGGACATCTTTTTAAGTGGCGGTCAACACTTTTCGGCACAAATTTTTTACCTTAAAACATGTTTTAAGCAGTTGCTTAATTGCTAAAACGTTGGAAAAAGGTAGTTAAAAGCAATTTTGGGGGAGAACCATATACCACAATCCTGCCTAATTTAGTTCCAAAACAGTATTTCCGTCACTTAAAAATTGCGTTTCCTCTACTTCTCACTGCTTAAATAGTACAAAAGCTACTAAAACAAGATTTCGAGCCAGAGGCCTTTGAGACAACTTGGTTCAATAAAAAGTCGAAATTTTTTAAAACTTTAGGATAGTCTTCCTCGTTCTCAAGGACTGTCTTCCCTCGCTCCCTGAAATCGGACAAAGAAGCCAGAAAACTTAGACTCAAAGAATTGCTTGACGAAGGCGTGTATTTTGTATTCAGTTTTGAACATTTTGCCATTGAGAATATTATACAGACTGCAGTGAACGGAAGAACGTGTCCTTATAAAAAGCGTGTCTTTCATTCTCCACGTAAAAAACTATTTTCAGTTGAAAGGTATCCTGAAAAAGATAATCACTGGAAAAAGTGGAACAGTTTGTATTTTGCATCAATTCATTTCTAATATAATGTGCTTCTAAATAACACGTGTGTCACACTTTTTATTTACTCTATTTAGTGAGTTATACATTACCAGTAAGCTTGTTTGTCTGCTCTGAAATAGCAAATCAACTGTCGTAATCTGTGATTAAAAGACTGGCCGAAAAATCAATGGAATGAATAGCTCGTTATTTTTAAAAAGTGTGCAAAATAACGAAAAAGGTGTTTCTCCTGTTGCAAAAGAAGGAAATTCAAAGTACATTTACAGAAAGTTTGCACAGATCACAAACTGCTTACAAGTTACAAAATAAATTTAATTATGAAACACTAAAAATAAACTGCTCTAAACACTTAGTTTCTCTAACAAGAAATAAGAAATTTTCACGGAAAGGTCATTAGATCCGATTAAGGACAACATTGATTAGCTAAAAAGGTTTTTGTTTTGTTTTTTTCAAACCAGATTCAGTAGTTGTAATTTGACTCACAAATTAGCTCAGTCTCACAAAAAGTCCTGAAACTATCGATTTTTTGGCCAATGATAAGTTTGGAATATTCTTTCATAAAAGTCGAGGAATAAGGTCCTGTCTCGAGTGCGAAACCAACTAATCTTCAACCGCTTCCACTACTCTACATTGAGCTACCAAGGCAATTAATCTCAATTAATGTTCAATCTCTGACTTTGTTTTCCGTTACTTATTTCAAGGAGGGCGCACAACCAACCTCTATGCAGTTCATTCATGGTATTTTTTTTAATTCGGGTGGTGTGAAATTTTTTCTAAAAAGACATTAAACTGCAGTTCGGCTTATTAAAAAAGACAAACTGCACCAAGAATAACCTAGTGTTTAATTTTAACTTGATCACAACGCCAGCTTTCAAGACAAAACATTTCCACAGTATTTTATAGCCTTGTATGGATTGCTGAGCGGTGCCTAGGGCCACAGGTGTTTTTAGGCAATTTTGAACATTTTTTTCGCATTCACTCCATTTTGGATTTTGGTATTTTTATAGTTTGAAAAGCTCTCATACACGTTAGAAAGCGCATTCATTAAAAAGTGAAATGAGTTATTGTGAGTTATGAGTTATTGTGAAAATTGGAGATAAAGGCATTTTAAGTTGAAAAGTGCGAAAAAGTGGGACCCGCTGACCAGCCAACTACAAAAAGTTATTGCTCGACTCTTTTAAACTCATTTCGAAAAAAGTCTTGCCGTTTTAAGTAGGCTACAAGATAGGAATAAAAGAAGAATTTTCATTTTTCCGTCATGGCCAAATTTTTTCAACAAGTAGTCCATTCTTACAGATTGTGTGTTTTAAGCAGCAAAAAATTCAAATTAAAAAAAGGCTTTTTTTTAATTTGAATTCGAAAAATTTCCAAAATTGCCTAGACGTCTACGGACCATACCCAGTACGTTTTTCAAAATGGGCATAGCCCAGGTGTGATGCCAACCTCTTTTTTCCCTATTGTCAAACCCCTAATCAATATTCTAATCGCTCAAAATTTAATACTCATAACAAAAACATTTTTCATAAAAAACAATTTAGCAGTCATATAGCTGAAAAAAGCCAATTGGTTGACAAGTCTCCATGTAGGTATATGTGTATGCAACACGGAATCCATTTACACACACAATATAATTTCTTAACAAAAAATAATAGAATAAGACTTTATTATTTAGCCAAAGCACACCCTCAGGTAGGGATAAGTAAGCTGTATCGCCATGGCTATCGCCAACTTAATTAATTGAATTTGGGAATGTCAGGCTGAGTCCCCGACAGCAACAATATCTTTTTACACCTGCTCGTGCGACTTTCACACATATGCTCAACAACTTGGGGCATGCAAAAAATTGCATCTAGCCAATAGGGAACTCCCAAGTTTCTTAAATTTTACATGTTCAGAGCTAAACTATCTGACTTCAGAAGCATATACAAAACAGATTTTTTACATTTTGCAGCACATAGCCAAAAATGACTTTGGAATTCTGAATCTGTAACTCTAATTAATTTAGAGGTTTTAGTCATGGCAAATTATTTGGGTATTCGAAGAGACTTTCTGAGTAAATGATGAAGTTGAGTGACGATTTACCACAATTTTTTTCAAAACTTTTCTGTGATGTTCATTGTATTTACTACTCTTTTAAAGCAACTTTTACGAAGACAGTCCGTGTAAATCATGCATATTGACCGATATACAGTCGACTCTCGATTCAAGGACACTCTTTATTTAAAGACGGCGTTTTCCGGCCCCCTTCCATAAAAAAACCTCTCGATTTAAGGACATCAAGTGAATTTGCCGAATAATTTGTAATATTTTTTGTCTCAATAGAATTTTATCCTAAGAAGAAGATCTAGTTATATTTTTTCCTCATCCCGTCTATCTCTATTTGGGCTGGTTTTAACGATAAAGGTGAGAAGCATTGAAGGTGAGAAGACAGCAAAGCAAGTGGACCTTAAGACTACAAAATTAACCTATTGAAAGCACTTTCTTTTGAGGATTAACATTATGTATGAATGTTCAGCCCGTAGTGATTGATCTAGTAGTTAAGGGTAACATGGGTGACTATTTGGCAGTTCTGAAATTATACCTAGAATAAAATTCGAGCCTCTTAGACAGCCTCTTAATTGATCTTGTTGTAAACCAGTAATCAGTGTTATTGTTTCGCTTGTTTTGGTTACAATAAATTGGCCAACTCTCGATTTAAGGACAGTGAAACTTTGTAAACAAAAACACTCGATATCAGGACACTGGATGCAAGGACACGTCCTGTACCGTTTGTAACCTTGGTTTATTTAGATGCGGTTTTTCATGCAGATCATTTTTCAAAAATATGTGTACGGGTGTTTGGACGAGTCAAGTGACCCAATAACCAGTTTTAAAAAAAAACAAACCCGCCCTACGGGCGGGTTTTGTTCTCTCTGATATTTCCGTAGTTTTTCGATTTATATTCGCTAATATTTCCGCAGCATTTTTCGGTATATTTCATGTTGGTATTTTTGTAGCATTTTTTGATTTATTTCATGCTGATATTTCCGCAGGATTTTTTGATTTACTTGACAATAATTTCACCTTCGAAAAAAAATGTTAAGATCCATGAAATCTGAGAAAACTACAATCGCATACTTTCACTCACAATGAGATATCCTCTTCACACAGCTGACAAAGCATATTTCTGTCAGGAGCTTTTTTCATGAATTGTTCACAAAAGTGTTCGCTTTGTGCTTTCTGGTGAGGTTCATAAAAGCTTCTTTTTTGCTGCGGGATTCATAAACACACATATCCGAAACATGAGCCGTGAGACCACTCCTCGTGCTTGTCCGCCCTACGGGTGGGTTTTTTTTCCGCTGATATTTCTTTAGAATAGTTTAATTTACTTTTCGATGATTTCACCTCTAAAAAAATTTTGAAATCCCTGAAATCTGAGAAAACTACAATCGCATACCGTCCCTCTCAATGACTTACCCACTCTTCACACAGCTGATAAAGCGTCTTTTTCTGTCGCCAGATTCACAAAAGCGTTAGCTTTGTGCTCTCTGGTGAGATTCGACAAAACGTATTTTTGTGTTGCGGGATTCATGAACACGCATAACCGAAACAGGAACCATAAGCTATGAAGTTCTTTTAAAGACTCACAGAACCACTCCATGTGCTAACTTTTTAAAGCGTGTGTGTTGCGATTGATAAAGACATATTTATGTTGAGCATGATTTACAAAAGCGTTTTTCTTTTTTCTGTGGTGAGACTCGTAAAAGCATCTTTTATACCAAAGACACGATCATGACATGTGATACATGACCATGAGAGTATGCAAGAAGGTTGGACCATGATTCGATATAGAACGCTTAAGCTACAAATAATCTCAATTACTTTAACGTTGTTATCGTTTAATTTGAGATTCAACCATGAATCACACAGCACATCCTAACTACTTCAAGTATCTACTATTATGGAGGCAGCTGGATTGTATCATGATTCATACTTGAGTCAAGGTCAAACACTATTCGCAAAAACAAAACATGCTTGAGAAAAAATTAAGCAAAAATGAAAACAACAATGAGACCACATCATGAATCATAGTCTTACCTCTAAATACTTTGACTGATTTACTCTGCGATTTTAGACACAACCATGAACCACAGTACAGTCCAGGAACTTCAAGTATTCACCATTAATAAAGCACTTAGACTGTAGCATGAACCATATTTGAATCGAGAAATGTTTCAAATTTTTTTTTAATGGACTGAGTTTCAAGATTTTCTTTAAAAATAGAAATTCAATCCAAGTATCTGGATGTTTCACAAAAAAAACCATGAAAAACATGAGACTCGAACACAAAAATCATTCAAGAGAGCCGACTGCTCAACATGTTCAAGAAATAATAATAAGCACACGACAAAACTGTAGCTGTAATTAAATCCTCTTGAGACCAACTTTCAAACGACAATTTTGAGACAAAATCGGACGGACGGACACAAACTCTCTTTTCGTATATAGGATTATCTTGTAGCTCTGGATCTCAGCTTTCTAACAAGCCATTGACTGACTTATAAAGGCTATAAAAAGTTACAGAATAAAGTCTTTAAATAAAGCAAACCTTTTCAAAAATTTGGTCCATTCAAAAACCTGTCCATGCAACTTTTTAAAAACTTTATTTAGTCAAGTAAAAACTAGTTAGAAAGCTGAGATTCACAGCTACAAGATGGTTTAAAAAAATATATAAATTGATTATAAAATCACTAAAAACAAAGGCTTTTTTAATTTTTGGGCAGGAAAAGAGCCAGAAAAGGGGATTATTTCGGAGTAGAAAAGTATTTCGAAACAAATTCAACAAAAGTCACTCAGAAATCACAGGAAAAGAGGTAAAACCAGCTTTTTGTGGTATTGAAATTCAAAAGACACTTTTTTGGTATATTCCTGTCGACTTTTCAATGAAAAGTTTTGCTAACAATATATCAAAATTGTCAGCGTGAAAAATGCAACAGAACTAATACAAACACTCACAAGACCACCAGCAAATATCACAAAATTCAAGTCAAAATAGTTTGACCCCAAAACCCCGCCAAAAACAGTAACTTTTGAACCAAATTTAAGGGAGCTCTTTCTTTCTTGCGTAATTTTCTTGAAATTTTTATAGACCACTTCCAAAAAATAAAAATATCACTTGATGAAGCCCAAAAAAAAACCGCATCAGACACAAGTGTTTATCACAGGTGAAAACAATATCTTCCCTCTCTTGAGAGGATTGAAGAATCCGCCAAAACAGCCACCTGAATTTCGGTTCAAAAGTTACTGGTTTTTGGTGGGGTTTTGGAATCAAAATGTTTTGACTTGAATTTTGTGATATTTGCTTGTTGACTACATCAAAAATAAGATGAAAATGCAATTTTTAAATTAAGTAAAAATTAAATAAAGTGTTGTCATTTTACGAACTGCCAAAAAATGCTATTCGATGAATATCTATCGAATTTAAACGAAAAAAAACATTGTTAAAAATAATGTCTAATTATTTCTATTCACTACCATATATGCAACAGAACACTCTAAAAAATACTTTTTCTTAAAATAAACCGAAAAAATATTGCGCGAAAATAGAGCAATTAACGGATAAAAGAACACATTGCCGAAAAAAGAGGTATTGCGTCGGAGTCTGGCTCGAAATATCAATACAATTCTTCTCTAACTTTTTGACGTTGTTGGAACAGGGAATTGTGGAAGAACAAGTGAGTATCGCTGCTGCTACTAGTAGTTTAACCAAGACTGCCAGGGCAACCACCCGCGAGTATCATGTAAACAATTTTTTGTTGTGGAAGCAACAAAACGGCTATTGTTTTATGTAAAAGTAGCAAAATATGTCCTATTCTTTTTTAGCTGGAATATTAGAGGCCGGAAGAGGGGGTGGGAGGATTGATTAAGCATGGACTTATATGAGTCAATTAAAGTGTTAGATTGTTCGAAATTACGGGTCTTTTTGCTGGTTATCAAAAGCAGCTTGGAGCTATAATACTTCTATAATCGTGAAATAGTGCAGGACTACTATATCACAATTTTTCAACAAATTGCATAGACTAAAAAAGTAAAAATAAATCATAATAATTTTTAGTTTTTAGCTGACAGCTGAACTCTGCCCTTAAAAAAAATCTAAGTAATAACCCGTGAAATATTTTTCTAATTTTTGTAAATCCAATTGACTGGATTCAACTTAATTATTTGAGAAGAGGGTTTTTTTAATACGGTTGTCGATCGATCAGAAACTCTTCCATTATCAAAAAATCTAAATATCGAAATTTCGGAAAATCGATTTTTTGGGCAGCGCCAGATTGCGCGACCGCAAATTGCGCACACGTAAATTGCGCACAATTCAACTTGTTTTGAAAAAGGTTCAAACCCTGCATAAAATCTTTTTAAAAACTTTAAACATTCATATGAAAATAATGAAAATAATTGGAGGCATGAAAATGAGGAAAAGTGCAGCTAAATAAAAAAAAGTATGTCGACTATTTGGTTCGAAAACGCTACTGTGAGAAATCGATCAGACATGTATAACTTGTAATAATCATGCTAAAAGCAAAAAGTTTTTTTAGAAATTTTACGAAGAAAAATTATTATCTAAAAATTTAGCAAAAAACATTTAAAGAAAAATAAGGTCAATAGGGTATTTTTTCAGGAGGGGTATCAACAACCACAGAGGCCGAAATCTTAAGAATTTTAATAACTCGGGTCCGAAATGTACTCAGGTTGAAAACTATTCCAAAGGTCAATGGCCATTATATTCCTCAAACCACACTAATAGTCAATTTCAACTAAAACAAAAAATCGTGAGCAAAACGGAAGCCAAGCACCACCAATTTTCCGCTCAGCTCGCCAACTAGCCTGTCAAGCGAATCAAAAGGTGTAAATTTGCAGATATGGAAAGGCTTAATATGGATTGGGCTGGTCGGCCATAAACCAAAGGCTTCAGGTCAAACAGTGGATTAGAGCCAAGCAACGGGAGGGATATTGAACAGCATTTACTTATAAGAATAACAGCGGTATTAGAGGGTGGTTGGAGGATATGGTCTGCGCAAATGCAACAACAGCAAAGCATGGAAAATGCACGGAGCTTAATTACTTATTTGATTATTATTATTCCCACAGCATATATAATCTTTAAAACGGCCAGAGTAATATAAATTTATTTTTCTTCAAGCAAATATGTGCTCTAAGCAAGTGTGGCTTCATACGGAACGGTCATCAGACAATAATAGCAACAAAAAAGAATGTTTAAATTGGTAAAAAAAATAATTTTTTTTTGTACTTTTAACCCATTTTTGGTCGAATTTTCCAAAAACTCTTTTTTTTAGTGGTAAAGGTCATTTCCCGATTTTTTTACTGCAAACCTGTTAACGTCACACAACTTTTTGTAGCAAAACTCATAATGTAGAATATATTTTGGAAAAATTAAGCATGTCTGGTCACTTTTTCGAGAAAAATGCAAAAGTATCCACAAAGACAGCAAATTTTAAATATTCCGAAAATCCACCTTTATCTAATTTATTTCTGCTTTTTATTATGAGACTTCAACTAACAGTGCCTTATTTTGTAGCTCATTTACTGCATTTTCAGAAAAAAATCATATTTTTGAGAAAAAAATTTAATACGATTATTTGACCTGAAAATGCCCTCCAACTCAACAAAAAAACTCTAAAAAGTCTAAAGTGCTATTTCTTTCAGGGTAGCGTATCTCAAATTTTCATTTTTCACTAATTTAGCATTTATTTATCAGCTTGCAGTAAATTTGATAAACTCTTAAATAAATTTTTTTTGCAGAAAGTCAGCTTCAGCGATAAGAATCATATTTTGAAAAAAAATCACAAATTTGACGTGTCTTCTTTAGCCCTGCAAATTTTCAGTCAAAAGTCTATCGTATTTTTTTTGGCACAGATAAACAAATTTAGTCTCATTATGTAGCTTAGACATTGGATTTTGTCATAAAAACTAAACATTCAAAAAAAAGGTGAAAAAAAAATTAAAAAAGTGTTTTGGAGTGAAAAAAATTTTTTGAAAAAAAATAAAAAAAACCAGATACCCAGTTGTTTTGTTCTTTTTGTTTCCGCATTAACGGGTTAAAAGCGAAGTTCTCAGCACCATTTTCACAGCCACTAGACATTTTCGTTTTTTGGCATTGTTGTCGCGCGAAATCGGTCGCTTTTATGAAAATTGTAAGTGACAAAATTGACAGCTGCCCCTTTTGCCTAAAAAGTTTTTTTAGGGCACACCAGAGACACGCGATGAAACCCCCTCAAAAATTAAAACAAAAAAGGATTTTTTCAAATTATTCATCGCTGAGATATGAATGGGCTTAGCAGTGTGATTGGAATACCACTGGATTCCCGCGATTGGAATACCAAACATTTTGGAAACCTCTATCCCAAATCCCGCCGGTTCATATTTCTTAATAAAAAAAATCCCAATTTCAATGATGGCTCTTTCACGGACTGCGACTTAGACTTAGACTGAGACTTAGACTGAGACTTTTTTGGCTACATGAACACTCCTTAGTCTCAGTCTCAGTCTAAGTCTAAGTCTTAGTCTAAGTCTCAGTCAAAGGTGTTCACGGACTGAGACTTAGACTGAGACTTAGACTTATTTTTATGTGTTTGCGTTTTTATTTATTTTTTATTACTCAACTTATTTAGTGATTTCATGTTTTAAAACAGGATGAATAAATTTTTTAACAATGTTAAATGATTATGGCATGGTTTCTTTCTCGACCAACCAATCCTCATAATCATCCAAGCTTTTCTGTATGTCTTTCTTAAATTGGAAAAGAGCTCTTGGATCATCGACTGCAACTATACGTTTGTATATGTTCTCCACAGATTGGGCCAAAGGAGAGAGCTCAGAAAGCTGTGGATAGTGGGTCTCTTCATTTACCACCAGCCAAGTACCTTCCTAACAGCCAGGTCAAACTCCCATTTTTCTTTCTCGGGGACGGTGCCTTTCCGCTTACTTCCTATATGATGAAGCCATTTCAAGCCTCTCATATGGGGCATAATGAGCGCATATATAATTACAGGATAAGCAGAGCACGGAACCGCATAGAAAACTGCTTCGGAATTATCGCAATGAAGTGGAGAATTTTGTTGAAGCCGATGAATGCTCACATGAGATGGCTGACAACATAGTTTGGGCCATTTGTGTGATACACAATTTTCTTATCGAAGAGATGGAGGAGGAAACAGACTTCAACAGAGTGATGGCAGCCTTTCAGAGTTGGCGTGGAATAAGCACCGGGCTGACTGGAGAAGATGCCAATGCCAATGCAAAAGACATGAGAAAAAAGCTTGTAGAATTTTTTAATGGAGTTGGTAGCGTAGATTTTCAGGAAGAAATGATTTGAAAAAAGAAATAATAAATAAAAAATTGAATATATTGTGAACATTGCATTGTAAACAGGTGAAAAGTCAAACTTATTTCTTAGTCTAAGTCTCAGTCTAAGTCTAAGTCTCAGTCTAAGTCTCAGTCCGTGAACACCTTAGACTTAGACTGAGACTTAGACTGAGACTATTTTGGCTCCATGAACACCTCTTAGTCTCAGTCTAAGTCTCAGTCTCAGTCTAAGTCTAAGTCTCAGTCTAAGTCGCAGTCCGTGAAAGAGCCATGAGATTTCTGGGATTCCAGAAATTTTCCAAAACCCAATCAGAAATTTTGAAAATCCAAATCCCAAAGATGCAAAAAAACATTGAAAAACAATCCCAATGCCCGAAAAAAACACGAATTGCTAAGCCTATATATGAGTGTAAATTGGACCTGCAAGGTTTTTCAAAAAGTTAGAGAACTACCAGTTAACGTAAAATTTCTTATAGAACGTTTATGTCGTTCTATCTTTCAAGCTCCACAATTTTTTTACTTTGCGTTAAAGAAGCATGGCCGGCAACGAGAATTTCACGCGTATTTTCAACCCGCGAACATGCGTGATTTATTTTAGTAAATTAATAATTAAATTATTTAACAAATGTGTCAAACGGCCCCTTGCAAAATTAATTATTTGACAACTTAATTACTTGTTTGCTAAAAAAAGATAAATGCTACAAATACAAAAATTGCCCGCGTGTGAATTTCTCGTTGCCGGCTACGGTTCTTTTAAAATGCAATAAAAAGTGGTTTTCTCCACTAACTTTATCCTCGAACCCTGTCGCTCTATTAGAGCATGTGGCTGTATTAGAATTTTTACGGTAGCTGTTAGAATTCGGACCCTACTACCGAATAGCCCCTCATGCCCAACGATTTTCACTTTTTTACTTATGGCTCTATCACACACGGCCCCTCAAAATTCGAAAACAGAATCACTTTACGATTTTGGCGCCAAATGCAAAAATTCGAATTTTGACTGAAAATTTGATACATTTAACCAGACTCTGGGCGAGGTCTGTAACTGTTTTCATTTCCTTATTTTTATGTGACTTTTTTGCTAACGCTTCCTCACATCCAGGGCATTTAAATGAGCCATCACTCGTCCCGAAGAAACTCAAGATTTGGAGATGTCAATGAAGTTTTTCAAAAATATGCCAAATAAATCATCTGGGTTTGAGACTATAACTGATCTGACATTTGAATTTTATTCGGGAACCTTAAAAAGTGGGGCTTAGGCCTGATAGAGGAGTAAATTTGCTACGTTTTTGTACCAAAAAAATGTCCCAAAAATACAAATTTCAGATGTCTCATACAAAAGTAAGACAAAAAACTCAAAAACGCCTTATTTTACACGTAAAAATGCCAGTTGTTCGCTTTGATTGATCTCTAGTTTCTAAATTTCAACTTTACAAAAATCGGCTCAACTTTCCTTGTAGCTGAATGCAGTGTTGGACACGGGCCGGGCCCGGCCTGAAGCCCGGTTATATTTCTCATTGAATTTTCCGCCTAAAACACCCAACCAAAGCTCCCTCATATGGTTGCCGAAAATACCAATTTTCAAAATTCCGAGATTAATACCGGTATACTTCTAGTATCTTCTCTAATCAAAAGTGCGTAACAGCGTACTTTTTACAAAATTGAGAAAAATACTGGTATTTTTCCGAGATTTGTCGAAAATTTTTTGAGTATATTTGAAGCAGGGCTTCCGGGCCCGGCCCGGGCAGGGCCGGGCTGAAGACTAAAAAGAGGCGGACCGGGCCGGGCCGAACTATCACGGCCCTGGGCCGGGCCGCCAAAATTCGGCCCGTGTCCATGCCTGGCTGAATGTATGGGCTACATTTTGATATATAAATTGTAAGGAAAAATCTGTGGTTTTGCCCTTTTTGTCTGTCGTTTATGCTGTCCAATATTCCATCTTCCAAAACATATTTTCTGGACTAATTCAGGCATGCTGAAGATGGTTTGATAGTGGTGAAACGCCGTTTCGTCGAGTATTTTTTGAGTATTGGACAATAATTGATTTTACCAAAACTGGTTTTTATCAAAGCTCAAGAAATACCCTACAAAACGGCATTTTAGCACTATCAAACCATCTTCAGCATGTCCGAATTAGTCCATAAAACAGGTTTTGATGCCCGAAAAAGTAAAAAAAATTAAAATATGTATTGTTTGTTCACCTGACCATGAGGCAGCTACTCAAGGTATTGGGGTTGGAGTGGGTAAAGTCGTAATTTCGGTCCTAACAAACCCGATTTCCCACACAATTCTAAGTTAGAAAAATATTTGCTACTACCAAGATTTGAACCTGCTCGAAATTTTTGAATTGGCGGTTTTGGGGACGAATTTACCTGGGGACGAATTTACCGGGGACGAATTTACCGCCGCCCGCGCTTTTGATCGGCGCTTTTTACTCCGGCGCTTTTTACTGGACACCGTTGGAAGTGTGCCTGCTGCTGCTCCTGCCGTTGGTGCTGCCAAACCCGAAGCTGCTGCTGCTCCAGCCAAGAAAGAGAAGAAGAAATAAGCGCCCAAAGAAGAAAGTGAAGATGAAGACATGGTATTCGGCTTGTTTGACTAAATTACGCCCTTCAAGTGCTCTTCTGCTGTTGTTGTTAGTGTTGCGAATAAACTGATTTTGTTATTATTATCGTTGTTCTTGTATGGCTTAGATTTTTTTTTAATTTGCAGTGATAACTTGTAAATAGGGCAGTGAAATACACGATCTAGCAAGGACGTTTTACATGCACCATAAAGAAAATTGAAGAAAGGAATGATTTTCCTTGAGTGAAAAGTGAAATAATAAATGCTTTCTTGCTTGCAACCTAGCTCTAAATGTTTTCTTGTTACTTATCCTTTAAATTTCTCAGCTTGAATTCGTGAGAAAAATTGAATGCAATAGGCTCATAAAAAGTTTTAAATTAATTCTTTTGCGCCAGAAATATGAGCTGAATCTGAAGTTAAACCAAAAATAGCATAAATTTAGCTTATGATAATAGTACTCCTCGAAAATATTTGAAAAAATACTTGAAAATTTTCTAAAAGAGAAAAAGGGATTTAAAAACTACCGAATTTTTACAATTTTTTGCAAAAAATCTTGGCGCTTTGTTTATTTTAAACCGGACGTAAACTTTAATTTTGAGGGACCGTTCACAATTGTAAATGTAAGTGTAAATGTTTTTTGTATTGTGAACACCCCTTACATTCACACTTACAGTTGAAGCTCTCTATAACGACTCCAAGGGACCGGCTAAACCGAGTCGTTGTTGTGTTCTTGAGAGCAGAGAGAGCAGAGCGAACCAACAAGATAATTTATAACGGACGAACGAATGATAATAATAGATAACAGAGTGACACGAGTCAACAGAAGACTCCATGTCGTGTCAAGACAATAATAATTACGAATAATCTTTCCACACAACATCTCCCCCCCCTTAGCTGAGATCCCCGATATATAAATAATAATTAAACATTAAATTATAGATATAGGTGTCCCGGAACTAGACTACTTACAGGCGAGCCAGACCTAATAAGTGGGACACCCTCCAAGCAACTAGAAACTAGACTACTTACAGGTGAGCCAGACCTTAGAGGAGTTGCTTGGGAGAGGGAATATTGAATTTTAAATATTTTAAATAGAGTCGGAAAATACGGGGGAACTCGCAAGAGGAAAAGACTTACAAATAGTGGAGACAAGGAGATAGTACAATTGATTGATCCCTTAGAGCGCCACATTCTTCTAGAGCCGTTTCATTTGATATTTCTTTCCACTTGGCTGGATGTCTAGCACCTGTCTTGCCTGGCGAGGGCGAGTAGAGCGACGAAGCACTTGAGCCACAGGAGAGCGAGGAGGTGATTCACAGAGCGGCACCGGCACTTGAATTGGATCCCTCAAAGGCTGCTGAAAAGCTTGAGGAGTTCTTGGTCGGGCTTGATTGATCACAGGCTGTAGACGTTGAGCGGTGGCACCATCATGAGGCAAGTCCATACGAGGTCGGAACTGATTGGCATGTCGACGATGAAACTTGCCATCAAAGGCTTGAACTTCATAGATACGCTGACCAAATTTCTGAGAGATGGAACTAGGAGCCCAGCCGATCTTGTTTCCCTGGTAGATTCTGAAGTAGACTGGAGCACCCAAAGCGAACGATACTTCTTTTGCTCCATGATGCTTGTTGAACTGACTTATCATGCCGGCCTGATACCTGTTCGGATGATGAGCGGTATTCTTTTCCTTCTCCTTCTTTGGAACGAGTTGAGAGATGCGGGTTCTGATTTTTCTGCCCAAGAAGACCTCGGCCGGAGACTTTCCATTAAGCACGGCACTAGGCGTAGACCTGTAAGAGCGGAGGATGATCGAGAGCGTTTCATGCAAGCGAGTCGAATCTAAATTCTGGATTTTTAGCATGTAACGTTTGAAAGTATCGACAAATCGTTCGGCTTGGCCGTTACTTTGAGGATGATATGGCGGAGATCTAACATGATCAATGCCATATTTTGAACAAAATTTCGAAAAAGGTTGAAGTAAATTGAGTTCCGTTGTCACTAACCAGGACTTCGGGATAACCAAACCTGTCAAACACCTTCTGAGACATTCGATTGTAGCTTGAGAAAAATAGTAGGCATTTCGTAAATTTCAGGCCAACGAGTGAAGGAGTCGACGATGATGAGGAACATTCTTCCTTTAAGGGCCGCGAAGTCGATGTGAATGCGTTTCCACGGTTCTTCTTCACGCCGCAAGGGCTTAGAGTCGCTTTGATTGGAGATTTCGCGGCGAAAGAACAGGCACTGCATCCTTTGACCAGAGCTTCTATTTCGGAGTCGATCTTCGGCCAGTAGACATATTGAGCGGCGAAAGCTTTCATTCGGACGATTCCCTTGTGACCTTCATGGAGTAGAGTGAGCACTTGAGAGCGAAGATTGTTGGATAATGACCCTTTCATTTGCCATTAGACAGCCTGAGATGATTGAGATAGACGAGCGCTTCGGAAAGTAAGCAGAAAGAGAGGAATCCACTTTCTTCGGCCAACCATTGAGCACATGCTGTTTGAGTTGCTGGAGATCTGAGTCTTTGGCAGTTTCTTTAGCCACATCTGAGACAGTAAGAGGAACTTCATTGCACTGCATAATTAGGACGTCTTCCACAGTTTGATCAGCGTCGGAGAGAGAGATGGGAGCAATCACTTTGTCTTCCGCTCCAAGGGCACTTGAGCAATGAGACGGGAGAGCATATCCACTTGTCAAAATCCCAGATTTGACGTATTGAACCTGAAAATCATAAGTGATTAGAATGAGAGCCCACGTTGAAGTCTAGAAGTGGAATGATTGGAGATCCCCTTCTGAGACCCAAAAATAGATAGCAAAGGCTTATGATCTGTTTGAGAGTAAACTTGCGGCCATAGATGTAGCGATGGAACTTTTTGACTGCAAACACCAGAGCTAGGCCTTCTTTTTCAAATCTGCGCATAGTTCTTTTCTGCAGCAGTGAGAGATCGAGAGGCATGTTCCACCACCTTGATTGAGCCGTCGGGGAATTTGTGAGAGATCGTTGCACCCAACCAGATTGAGAAGCATCTGCAGAGACGATGATTGGCTTGCGAGGATCGTAATGCACTAGTAGTAGATCTGAGCACAGAAAGTTCTTTCGCTTTGCGACGGCTTGATCACATTCGGTAGACCAGACAAACGGAGTGTCTTTAGTCAGCAGTTTGTCCAAAGGAGAGCCGGAGATCTTTCATTTCTTTGACGAATTTGCCGTAGAAGTTGATTGCACCGAGGAAAGCACGGACTTGAGAGACGTCTTTTGAGTGGGCATCTGAGAGATAGCGCCGACAATGGCTGGATTGGGACGAATTCCATTTTCATCCACGATATGGCCAAGGGAGAAGACGTTTGAGGAGGAAGTTGCACTTTTCGGCTTGAATTTTGAATCCATATTCTTGGATACGAGAAAATACCTGAAAAAAGTGTGCAGTATGAGATTCTATAGTAGGACTGGCTATAATTAAATCATCTAGATAAGCGAAAACTCCCTGTAGACCGGAAAGCATTTGATCCATGATTTTCTGGAAGATGCTGGGAGCCGATTTGATTCCAAATGGTAGACGTTGATATTGGAATAGCCCCAGATGAGTGTTGATGCACACGAGCGGTTTTGATTGTTCATCCAGTTGTACTTGGAGATAGGCATCACTGAGGTCGATAAGAGAGAAGTACTTGGCCCTTGGAGACGATCGAAGATGTCGTCTGGCAGAGGGAGAGGATGACGATTAAGTTCCAATGCGTTATTGAGTCCAGTTGAGAAGTCGGCACAGACGCGGAGCTTGCCGTTCTTCTTGCGGACTGAGACTATCGGAGCTGCCCAATTGCTGAATCGACTGGTTTGAGCACTTGAGGAGCGACAGAGACGCTTGAGTTCAGAATTCAACCACATCTTCCACACTTTGGGTACAGGGCGCTTGGCACAGAAGATCGGAACTGAGTCTTGCTTAAGGTAGAGATGGCTTCAACTTGGTACAGAGACCGAGACCTGCAGAGAAGACATCCGAAAATTGAGTTTCAGCTGATCTGAGAGCGTCTTTGAAGTAGATTTGCTGAATTAAATATCGACTGGAAGAATTTGTGCAGAGTTTATAATTGGATAAGAGGCCGTCAAGGCTTGATTAAGTCGAAAACTTTAATCCATGGTCGTCCACTAAATCAAATAAATGGCTTCCCTGTATTACAAAGGCTCTGAGTTGATGCGTTTTGATCATTGAATTTCACGCTGAGATTGATCATGCCTAAAGAGCTTGAATGAGTGGCCAGTGAAGCTTCTTCCCTTTCTTGAAGTAGGCTGGAGATGCGGTTTCCCAATTCGAGTCCAGGTTTCAGCTGTCAAGAGAGTCTCTTCAGCACCAGTATCCATGAGCAAAATTGTTGCATCGAACTTGAGTTTGATGACAAGAGAGAGATCCCATGGCGGCACCTTGTCTGATTCAATAGAAGAGAATTTAGCCATACCTGTAAATATATCGTTTATGTAAATAGCATTTGAGTTACGTTTGGATTTGAGTCTCTTGCAAGCTGATGTGATATGTCTCTTCAGATGGCAATTTTCACAAACGGCATTTCTGTGGCGGCACTGAGAGCGTTCATGGTTGTTTCCCCACAGCTGTTGCATACGCCATCAAAGGCTCTTTTCATTTGACTGAAGGCCTGCTTGCGTTTGGAGTTTCGGAATTTGGTACCCAACGGTTGTGAGCGAAAGCATTCGGAGCTGGTTGAGATCGGAACTTGGCTTCTTTTCTTGGAATTTGAGCAGCAGCAGCAGATAACTGATTTGAAGCCATTTGCTTTGAGAGCTGATCCAGATCGGAGTTGAACATGGTCTGCTTTTTGCATTCCTCAACCAGTTCATTAAGAGTGACCTTCTTTTTGTTCTGCTTCGGCTCTTTCCATTAGATGAATGCACCTGGCACGCTGTCCACATTGATCTTGCATACCAGAAATGAGAATGAGGCACTTATGGTCTTCTTCGTCCATAGCACCCAGCTTGGCCAATTCCACTGAAGCATTTACTTGAGTAGCAAAGGAGATGAGGTCTTGAGCACCATTTTGAACTTGCTTTAGAGCTTATAGCGGCGGATGACGAGAGAACGAGTTGAAACAAAAAGAGATTTGAGACGGCCACCACTTCTTGATAAGGCTTTTCGTACGGACCTTTAGGCTGGACTGCATCGGCGTACTTCCTAAAATCACACTCGGAAAGTTTACCAATTAAAAGTTTGACCTTTGACTCGTCCGGAAGTGAAGCACCATCTGTTTCAATGAGCACTGAATAGCGTGCATACCATTTGTCGAAAGTGAGATCTTCCATCGGATTGTAGACGAACATTTCCATTCTAGCTGAGAGAGAGGAAACCAGATGAAGAGAACTGTTTGCTGAGTTGTTTCCAGAGCCACCAAGGGCATTGTCACTTGGGGATGAGAGCTGCACCACCACCAAGGCTTGGAACATTTTTTCGAGAGATTGAAGAAAAAGCTGATTTTGCTGAGCTTGAGCCTGCGCTTGACCTGAGCTTGGGCTTCGAATATTGCTCTGATTTGTTCAGGATCCATTTGACTGCGCCAATTGTTGTGTTCTTGAGAGCTGAGAGAGATAGCAGAGCGAACCACAAGAATAGTTTATACGGAACGAATGATACAATAGATAAGAGAGTGACACGAGTCAACAGAAGACTCGATGTCGTGTCAAGACAATAATAATTACGAATAATAGTTCACACAACAGCTGCCCTCCATTCTTTCTCGAAGTGTAGAGCATGATATGGCAAATGTGAAGGGTGTTTTCGACGCGCATCTTCTTAACTAAAAGCGAGGGCATACTTTAAATTAAAAAAGCAATTTGAAGAAGATATATTAAAAAAATCATAATGCAACAAAAATACGCATTAATTATGAATCAAACCAATACAAAATAATAAATTGCAGGGCTTGGACCACCTTGGCACGTGAATAACGCAATTTCTGTCAATCGCTGAGGCTTGCATGAGCCTGATGGCCTAAAATGGCGACAATCCATAGTTTAGTTTTATTATTCAGTAAATTTCTACAAGAAACCCTTAAATTACAAAAAGCGCTTTTGTGCAAAATTCGCAAGGAAAAAGTATTTCAAAACCTCAAAATTATATCCGTTTTTCTTACAAATCTTACGGGTAATCCTTTTTTCTGGGGCAAATATACTTTTTGGGGCAGATTTACTTTTTTGGGCAAATCCTTTTGGAACAAATTTACTTTTTTCTGGGCAGATATACTTTTTTGGGGCAAATTTACTTTTTTTGGAGCAAATTTTTTTTATGGGGCAAATTTTTCTCTATTTGGGACAAATTTACCTTTTTCTAAAAAATTTTTCTGGAAAAAAATTGTCCAAAAAAAGAGAAAATTCCCCATAAAAATAAATTTGCTCCAAAAAAAGTAATTTGCCCCAAAAAGTATATTTGCCCCAAGCCCATCTGCCCCAAAAAAAGTAGTTCAACCCAAAAAAGTATATTGGCTCCAAAAAAGTAAATTTGCCCCAAAAAACGCCATATATCAACACCTTAGCAGTCAAAAATTATTCTGTGAGACAGATTTCGAAGCTCTCAATTTTCGGAAACTTTTTTCGAATTTTTCTTTCACTATCGTGTTCCCTTGAAATTCTGCACAAGACGCACCCATTGTAACCAACGCTTTTAGAGTGTTAAAGTTCACAAACTTCTTTATTGATATGATTTGTCATAATTTTAACTTAGCGTCCTTATTTGTCATTATTTCTCGAAGTGACGGCCAAATAAAGAGATTATTTAAAACTGACAAAAAAGTATTAACTTACCAGGGAACCTTCAGAAGTGTTTTTTTAAAGACTTCATTGACAGATTTTTTTGCAGATTCTTGTAGAGCACCCGAAGTTATATAACACGCCTCAAAACAAATTTATTTTACCATCGAGGCAGATTGGGGGTGAATGGCATATTTTGCCGGGGCATATTGGCTGTGCATTTTGTCACAGCATTTTGGCTGTGCCATTTTGCCTGGGGCACCTTTGCTGTTTGATTTCGCCCTAAAAAGCTTAAAAAGGGCCTGAAACTCCAAATGAGGGGAAATGACTTATTTTGCGCGGTTTCCGGGCTAAATTCACAGCCAAAATGCCGTGGGCAAGGGCTCATCGGGGCCATCAATCCTTGACTTGTTATTTCATTTCTTAAGGTACGTTCACATAAAAGTGTCGACCCAAGCGTTCTTTTAACGCGGGAAGAGCTGTACTTTTTTTTCTTGACCAAAACTTTTTTTGCCCCAAGCCCCCAAGCCCCCTGCGCCCCCTTCGGGGCGCAGGGGGCTTGAGAGTTAGAGATGCGCGCACACACTTACCTTAGACATGATTCCGAGAAGTACTCTTGATCAAAAAATGCATATAGAGTCTCTTTTTGCCACGGCCAGTCGAAAAACATGGCAGGACAGCCGAAGAATACAAACAATCACTTTGCTAACGTTCTGCTATAAAACTGGCCCTTTTATTTCCTTCCCCTCCCTATACAGCCTTTATTCCCTTTTAAATTCAAAAGGCGCCAATTTAAATTTTTGAAATTTTGACTAAAAAACCATGATACCCTCCTGTGGTTCGAAAAAATTGTTTTTTTCAAAAAATGGCCTTTCCACACATTTTTTGCCGTTCTATCGTTCTCAGGGCCTATGAAATACTTTCCCCTAAAAAAACCCCACTTTGGACAATCCCCATAAAGTGCACTCCTGCCTTGTATTTTGTATCATGGCAAGCCTTCTTATTTTTATGGCTAAAATCTCATTTTTTAGTTTTTTTAATTATGACATTTTGAGTTGAGAGCCGTTGTTTTAATTCATATTTTTTTTATTAAATGTACCGTATTTTCTTTATTAAACGGGCCGGCCCGTTTATTTTTCAACCCCTTAAAAATCGGAAAATTTTGAGGTCAATTTCAAGATTTTTGGATGCTCAACCAAAAATATAAAAGTGGAACGAGTAGAGCTCGTGGGATTAAGAAAACGCAAAAACAGTTTTGCAAATGTTTACTCTGGCTCATATAATGTCTTCAAAGTCGAGGGGGCCGGTTTATTAGAGAGGGCCAGTTTTATAGAGAAAATACGGTATTCATTTCTGTTAAAGAAAATTTTGTAAGATGTTCTATTAAAATTAAACTAGTTTTGAATAAATACTAGACAGATGCCATTCATGTGGCAAATTATGTATTTTTTTTTTTTGAAGAATAATTAAGTGAATGAACGCAAAAGCACTAAGATTAATGACTTTTTTTGATACTGTTTCTCTGATATTTATCGCAGTAGTCTTATACGATATTTATTCCAATAATTTTTGCAAAAACCTTTCAGTCAGTATTACAACACTATGCTCTCTGATGAGTCCTCGTCCAAATTTTTGGCTTCCTCATTCGCAAAAGCTCTCAGATCTACAAACTACAGATCGACACTTCTTGATCCTAATCAGCAAATTTTTTGGTCAAACAGGCCATATCTGCTTTTTCCAAATCTCATCTCTACAAGAGCATCAAAAGCAAGAAGAAAGGTAATATAAATGAAAATGTGGCTAGAGCACAGAAATACTACGTAAACCGAATTGCCACAATTTTTTTCAAGTTTCAACACTGATTCATGTTTTAATAATTGAATTTTTGGTAATTTTTTTTAATCAAAATTTGAATTTTTCGGTATAGCAGGGAGCTTGAGATTTGTAGATGCGCACACTTACTACTTACTTAGACATGATTCCGACCAGGTAGTATGCCAGCTAGCCAAATGATTCGGCGCCAATGTGATCCGGCGCCAAAATGTCGTTGGCGCCAAAATGATGCTGCACCAAATTCAATTAGGCGCCAAATAAGTTGGCGTCATTTTGTTGTTTGTACCAAATGATTTGGCGCCATTTTGTTATTGGCGAC
The DNA here is from genome assembly GCA_004194705.1 of Ditylenchus dipsaci. Taxonomy (NCBI): domain Eukaryota; kingdom Metazoa; phylum Nematoda; class Chromadorea; order Rhabditida; family Anguinidae; genus Ditylenchus; species Ditylenchus dipsaci. Next base: position 154,734 of record SADC01001015.1, read on the forward strand.
AAATGATTTGTCGCCATTTTTGACTGGCAACAAAATGCATTGATATCAATTCTTTGAATTGTGAGGCTGAGCCAATGGTGTTTCAACCAAAAGCTGTTTTTCTCAAGTGTCTTAACAGTCAATATTCATCATTTTTAGAAACAAAAGCCATGGGTATGTTCGAGTCGTACTCTTCGAAGACAGTGGTGATGAAATATTCCCAGAGCAAACAAATCACAGCGCCAATTCCGCTAGCGAACAGAAGAGATGCAGAATTCCGAAACAATGAAAGTGATGAAGAAGAGCTGAGGAATATGAAATTCAGCAATGGTTGGCCTTTCCAGATGCCGAGCCTCAGTTCTTTGAGTCAAGTCACGGCGCAATGATTCTCTGCCATGAAGGTGAGTCCAGTCTGTTCTTATGGTTTTTTTATGCTTAGATGAGAAATTAAGGATTTCCTTTCGCCTTTCGATACCATCTCGGATCTCAGGATAACAAGCAGGAGTTATATCAGTGCCAAGAATGGAGGGAAGGATGCCGAAAAGAATTTTGATGAAAGGCATTGTCTACATCAAAGAGAACCTTGTGGGTCATGATCATCCGGCAATCCGATTGACATGGAAAAGCGGAGTCTCGATCATCGTGCCATCGAACTCGCAAGAACTACCAAGGTAAGTTGAAAGTTCTTCTTGGTGAAATTTCATGCGATAATTAAGGTCGGCATCAGAGATATCATCAATATGGTCATACGCGAAAAGGAACATCAGAGGCGGCTCAAGCACACGTTCCATGGGAGGCACTTACTCGTCATCTATACACCGTTCGCAGGTATGAGAATTTATTTAGTGGATTAGTTAAAATGAAATATTATCTAGGCTGCCAACAAGTATCCTCCAGGACAGACGGACCCAGAACACTTGACAATTCCTGACTCTTACACGAAGCATTACAACGACAAGAAATTCATTTATTATGATGACGGAGCCGGGGAGCAAGAAGTATGATCATCATGTCTTCACCGGAGATGCTGACGGTATAATTTTTAAAAATGCTAAAATTATTTATGTAACCCTTACAGGAACTGTCGAAACCTAGAACGGTGGTGGCTATTGATGGAACTTTCAAATCTCATGCCGATGGATGGGTTCAAAATGTATCAGTTAGCGTTCTGATCAGCAAGTGAGATATCGATATAATGACAAGTTCATTTTTGCAATCATTTTCTGATCATTTTCAGGAATTTCGTTCCCGCTTGTGTTGCATTTCTCACTGACAAACGTCAAGCTACCTACATGAAACTGATGCAGAAGCTTGGTGCATCATTCTACAGGAACCGGGCAAGATTGGCATCCTTCGATCGTGATATCGGACTTTGAAGGGGCTATAAGGGCGGCTCTGGTGCTTTTCTTCTCTGGTAGGCTTGAAATTATACTTTTTTTTGGGCACACTATTACTTATCTAACTCATTTAGACATGGAGCTGCTGTGCAACATCGTGGGTGCAATTTCCATTGGAATCAATGTGTGATGCGACGTCTTTTCAAGTACATTTCCTTCAACGAGCTTATAACAAGGAGTCTAAGTTCAACGAATGGGTTCGCATGATTCTATCTATCGCTCTTCTTCCACGCGATTTGGTACGCAGAGCTTACTTTTTCCTCACTGACTTTCAACACTTGCCAGCTTCACAATTCACGAACGCCGAAGATTACCGGGAATTCATGATTTTCTTGCTTATATGAAAAGAGTGAGTTATTTGTTTTATGTGCGTGGATTGAACTTTTCTGTATTTTCAGAACTGGATTGGCAGTGATCAAAGAGCTTCACGTTATGACCATCGCTTGTGGTGTCATGCCGGGCTGGATATACCAGGAACAATTCGCACAACTTCTACAATCGAGCGTTGGCACCGAACTCTAAACGCGCACATTCGCAAGGAGTCAAGGATCGTTTGGGAAGTGCTGGATATGTTTCGGACATAAATCGGTAAGCCCTTTACCCAATATCTCTTTGTCCTAAACACTTTTCTCTCTTTAAGAAATTGCTGCACTAAAAATGATCATTGTGCTAAGGACGCCTACCCAGAGACGAAGACCTCCACTGATGATGAATCGAAACTTCTACACTTTACTGCTGCCTTGCAAGCTGCTCATGCGGAACAAGAGGATCCTTTTTCTGATGATGATCTCTACGCTGCCGTCGTTAAAATAACAAGAGCAGGCTGGGAAGTTCAAGTGGGAAGACAAAAAGGACACGTAGACCGTCAAATAAAGAGGATTCGAGTCGAAGAAGTCGCACAGCTATTGCAGAATCAAAAGGCAGGAAACAATTTGATCGAAGAACGAGATAATCAGGAGGAATAATGAAACCGGGAGCATTGTTATTTTGTGTGGTCTGTCTTGTGTTCGTTACAATTTTGAATAAAGAACAATTGACCGGATTCCCTTAAAATCAATTATTGCGCAATACTCAAAAAATACTCGAGAAAACGGCATTTTACCACTGTTAAACCATCAAAATAAAACCACCATTAAACCACCAAAAACGTAAAAAATTTTTTGATCCAAGTGGACGACCACTTGGTTTGGCTGGTTTAGACTAAAAAAAAAAATTCCAGGTCATATGTATTGATATCCACCTGACCAGGAGGTACCTACCTCGGATTTCGGAATTCCGGTGGGCAAAATCGAAATTTTGGTTCTAACAAACGGTTTCGACTTGAAATTTTGGGTTAGAAAAAAAATTTATTCTGACATTTGAAAAAAATTATTTTTTATTTCGGGTGATTGAATCCTGAGAATGTCAGGATATCATTTTGGTCTAACTCACTATTGGCGCAGCCTCGCAAAATGGAACAATTGTAGCCTAATCAATTGGTATAATAGCAAAGTGGCTCAGAGTTAATTGGCGTCAATAGGAAAATGGCGCCAAATCATTTGGTACAAACAACAAAATGACGCCAACTTATTTGGCGCCTAATTGAATTTGGTGCAGCGTCATATTGGCGCAGCGTCACATTGGCGCCGGATCACATTGGCGCCGAATCATTTTGGCTAGCTGGCATACTACCTCCGACCAAGACTCTTAATTGAAATTTATTTAGAGAGTCTTTGACCTAGTAGCGAATAACCCCCCCCCTCGCCCAACGATTTTCACCTTTTTACTTAGTAAAAAGTACCCAAATATATGTCCCAGACCCCGGAAAATGTGCGCAAACTCTTCATTAGTCACAACTTCCGTACGCTGGCCTACTCCCAAGCTTAAGGCTAAGCCTAAACTTGTTGTCTCAAAGGGTAGTTACAGCATTTTTTAAAGGTCGGATTCTTGGGGGGGGGGGTGTATTCGATACTAGCGCAGAGTCTTTTTGCGCAGCTCCAGCAAGAAAAATGTGATAAATCACTAAAATGACGCCGAAATACCTGAAAAGGCAATCTATTTCCGAAGAGCGAAAAGGTTTTCGAAGAGTTCTTTGACGAAATTCAAAGTTTTTCATTTATTGAGTTGGTAAGTAAGTCATGGCGGTTTTTGTTCATAAAGATTTCGCCTCAATGTGAAGTATTTTTACCATAGTGTTATATGTCGTTTTGTAGAGGAGAGTCTCCTCTTTCATTGCTATTTTTTAGTTTTTATGATTTCACAATAAAATATCGATTTTTAGCCTCGAGAATAGAGTTAGATAGATAATAGAAAAATGATCTCCGACATCTTTTAAAACTGGTCAAAACTTTAGTTAAGTGTTGGGTGCTGCAACAACGTCTTAGCATTATGTTGCAGCGCAAATTGAGAGCTTCGAAATCTATCTCACAGAATAATTTTTGACTGCAAAAGTGTTGAGATATAAGCTTGGCAGATTGTGTTCCGGCGGGATTCGGGATTAGGATTTCGAAATTTCCGGGATCGGGATTGGGATTTGAGATTTGGCTTTTGGACGGCGGGATTCGAGATCGGGATTTTCAAAACGATTCGCTTTTTCAAAACGCCATATCTCAACACTTTTGGAGCCAAAATTATTCTGTGAGATAGATTTTGAAGCTCTCAATCTGCGCTACAAGATAATGCTGAGACGTTGTTGCAGCACCCAACACTTAACTAAAGTTTTGACCAGTTTTAAAAATGTCGGAGATCATTCTTCTATTCTCTATCTATACCTCTATTCTCGGAGGCTAAAAATCAATATGTTATTGTGAAATTAAAAATCAAAAAATAGCAATGAAAGAGGATACTCTCTTCTACAAAACGAAATAAGTCAAACCTCGATTTAACGGCCCCACTCCAAGTTCGTTCCCACCCAGGGTCCGAAATTTTTTTAAATCCATTTTCAAAATATATTTATCGATTCTTTTTGACAGTCTGGTCGCAAATATCGCAAGGATTCCGATTTCGCTGATCGTTTTTCAGAAATCTAGAGTTTTCGCTATTAAAAAATCAAAACCTCGATTTAACGATCCTCTAATTTTCAAAAGGGGTCCTTAAATCGAGTTTTTGATTTTTTAAAAGCCAAAACTTTAAGTTTTTGAAAAACAATCGACAAAATCGGAATCCTCACGATATTTGTGACCAGACTGTCAAAACAGAATCGATAAAGTATTTCAATAAATGGGGTTAAAAAAATGTCGGACCCTAGGTGGGAACGAACTTGAGGTGGGGTCGTTAAATCGAGGTTTGACTGTATAACACTATGGCAAAAATACGGGTGGGGCAAAAGTTCGTCCGGTAAATTATTCCATGAATATCTTATATATTATCTTATCTTTTTATCTTACTGTGGTACTATTTTAAAGCCCTGATCTCTTCTTTCAAACGACATATCACAATTTTATTTCACTCAACAATATGACCACCATTTGCATCAATACATAAACGAAGGCGTTTTGGAAAGTCGTCGATGGCTTTCTGGATCATCTCCTGTGGAATTGCATCCCATTCTTATGCCACCAATTCACCCGATCTGACTGTGATGGACTACTTCGTCTGGCCATATCTGCAATCGAAGGCATGCTTCAAGCCCACAAAACAATTGCTGCACTGAAAGCTTCCCTTCTGAAAGAATGGGATGCAATTCTGCAGAAGATGATTCAAGATGCCATGGACAATTTCCCTAAAAGACTCAAGTTATGTATTGATGCAAATGGTGGTCATTTTATTGAAAGAATAAACGTTTGATATACCATCAGAAAGAGGAAGAATAGGTCTTTAAAATGATATATAAACAAAATTATTAAAGCTTAAAAATTTGTGTAAAATTGATTTATATTTTCCGGACGAACTTTTGCCCCACCCGGTACATCACATTAGGGCATAGATAGTGTTAAGATATGTCTATTTTATGGTGTTGTACAGAAAAAAATAAGCTCGGTAGGTGGCTTTGGTCACTTTTCAAAAAAAAGCATGAATCAGGCGCTGAACTTTGAAAAAAGGTAATTTAGGGCATTAGGGTGAAGTAGGTATTCTGTAGTACAGCCGAAATCTTCTTACAATCTAAATTAAAGGAGGTCTATGGACTATCTCTACGGACTATCAAATTGCAGTGGCAAACTTGGATTGCTAATTCAGTTGGAGGTCCTTTCTTCAGGTGGTATCACGAGTGTTGTCCACCAAGTGTCCAGCCTATCTCCGGTTCGATCAAGTCGATCTCTACTACTTCTTTTTGATAGAAGATCAAGTGGACCAAGAGAAGGTTTTCGAAGTTCTCAAGAGTTTGGCGCAGCCTTCACTAATGCTGTTTTTCCTTAAGTTTTTCTTCATGGGCAGGAGCTTATGATAATAAAATTCCTAGTCGACTACAAATAACCAGTTTTATCCAGCAAAAATTGGATGACAACAATCTCCTTACGAATTGTCGAAAAATATGATAGAATTTGATCATGGACGGAAGGACCTTGCTAACCCATTGGACATCCCATTGCTTTCATTGCCAGTGCTCAAGACTTGCAGGTTATTTAAGTCTAGGCCTGTGTTAACTATGCCTTAAACTGTGCCTTCTATATGTGTTGGTGTGGGCCCTAAATATATGCCTTCGTCCCCCTGTTGTTTTTTTTGTAGAAAGTTTGGGCGGCACCGAATTGATCCACACCGAATTGATCCACATCGAATTGATCCACACACGAATTGATCCACATCGAATTGATCCACAAAATTTGTCCGACACGAATGCTTTTAATTTTTGTCTTGAAAAGTTTACTCGTTATTTCAAACATTTTTCAGTTAACGCCGGATCTCCCATGCACCAACTAAACCAAGTGGTCGTCCACTTGGATCAAAATTTTTTTTACGTTTTCATGTTCCAAAACTTGTTTTCTGGACTGATTCTGGCATGCTGAAGATGTTTGATAGTTGTAAAATGCCGTTTTCTCAAGTATTTTTGAGTTTTAAGCAATAATTAATTTTGGTGAAATCAATTATTGCTAAAACTCAAAAAATACTTCAGAAAACGGCATTTAACCACTATTAAACCATCTTCAGCATGCCCTAATCAGTCCAGAAAACAAGTTTTGGAACATGAAAAACGTAAAAAAATTCGATCCAAGTGGACGACCACTTGGTTTAGTTGGTGCATGGGAGATCCGGCGTTTCACTGAAGAATGTTTGAAGTAAACTTTTACGAGTAAACTTTTCAAGACAAAAATTTAAAAGCATTTCGTGTCGGGACAAATTTTTGTGGATCAATTCGGTGTGGATCAATTCGGTGTGGATCAATTCGCTTAACGCCAGAAAGTTTCTAATGACATGACTTTTGTCAATTTCCAATGTGTCAATTGACATCTCAATTGACACATTTCCAATTGACATGTCAATTGACGACCCTACTCACAAAATTTCGGCTCTAGGTCAATTGATCTGCGGTCAATTGATCTACAGGTCAATTCGTCCACGGTCAATTGATCAAACTCAAACTATTCAAACTAGATTTTTGTGTTTTAAGGGGGGGGGAAGCTACTTAGGTTTGAAAAAGTGGCTTCCATGGCGCAATGCATAAAGCGCTCGCGTTTTTTGCCCCAAATGTGTTTTTTGGTGTTGCAGGTTCAATCCCACATAGTGGCACACTATTTTTTTCGGCTTGTTTGCCATTTTAAAGGTAATTAGATTTTTTTGACGCCAGATTCGGAATCAGCGACGCAAATTACCTCTAAACTGCCCAAAGAAGCCAAAAAAATAGTGTGCCACTACGTGGATCGAACCTGCAACACCAAAAACAAACACCATTTTTGGCCAAAAAGCGCGAGCGCTCACGCACTGCGCCTTGGAAGCCACTTTTTCAAACCTAAGTAGCTTCTCTCCCCCCCTTTAAATGTCTAATTGTCAACTCTGGTTTGATTTTTCAAAACTTTCACCTCTTGCGGCTATTTTTACTTTTCCTTCCTCTATATAACTTGAGTTTAGTTTGATAAGAATAATTTTTTAGTTATCAAGTCATCTCTTGGAAATTCAAGCTCTTTGCTCTATCCCTGCTTTCTGGTCTTTGAAATATGCGAGCCAAGTGGCGTAAAAGAATGCGTCATAAGTTTTTTACTCGAGTTAGCTATGGGAAATTCCATCTCTGCTATGATTATTACATATTTTCCAGGTCTCAAGCGAAACGACAATATCTAGGACAATGACGTCTTTGGAAAGCGACTTTCAGGAAAAGGGACACTAGGACGATTCACTCTGTGACAATCGCTTTTTAGGACAATCGCCTCTTTGGAAATTCACACTACGACAATGGACACTAGCACAATTGCATTTTCGGACAATGTACAGCAGGACAACAGACCATATGACATACTGTTTTTAGAGGCATAAAGTGATGTTAGAACTTTTTAGACAGTCAAAACTTGTCCAAAAAAGGGCTTTTCCAAAAAGACGATTGTCCATTGTCCTAGTGTCCCTTTTCCTAAAAGCAGTTTCCCAAATACGATATTGTCTAGAGTAAATTGTCCAGTTGTCAATTGTACATACCTTTCATTTTTCCTATATGCGCGTTTTCCTAGAAGGGGCTTTTCCTGGCATTATTACTTTTCTAGAAGTTAATGTCTTGAGCTGGCCATGTCATTCAGATAATATAAAGGAAGTTCGCACGTAGTAAACTGTAATATGAGCGATTTTACGAAAAATCGGAAATACCATACAGAATGGAATTTTACCAGTATCAAACCATCTTCAGCATGCAAAATTTAATGCAGAAACAGGTTTTAGAACCAACAAAACATGAAACAAAATTCACGCCAAGTGGACGACCACTTGGATTGGTTGGAGCACGAATTATCTGGCAAAACTGCGGTTGGGTTATAAGAATTATTAAAAGAAAGGTTAATATTGAATACAAAATATGGCAATCTTTTTTTTTAAAATCAGAATTGTTTGGCGTGTATATGATGCTTTAGGGTGGTACAGAATGGTTTGGGGTGATTTTTGGTGGTTTGAGGTTATTGAGGTGGCTTAAGATAGTTTGGGGTGTTAGCCAGCAAAAAGCTGGGAAATATATGGAAAAAGCAAAAGAAATCAAACCAGAGATGGCAATTAGACATTTAAACACGAAAATCTAGTTTAAACTAATTTGTAGATCAATTGACCGTAGATCAATTGAACGCACGCCAAACTTTCTTCTAGTTCGAGTTTTAAAGTTCTGTTTTCACAGATCGATGACGACCCCTGTGGTTCGGGTCCTGGATCGCGAATGGCCAGTCCCGAAATCAAAGGACGCCACGCAAAAATCGTGTTTCTGATATTATTAACCACATTGAATTTTGAAAAACTAACTAGAAAAAAGTTATGAGCATTTCAAAAAAAGGCAAAATTTCTTGAAACAATTTGGAAATTTTGAATTCGCGCGGGACCACCCTAATTTTGTCTATATGTTTTCGAATTGTTTTTTGTTTGTATGTAAAATTTTTCAAATTATAGAACCGTTTACTAGTCGAGCCAACGTTGCTTGACATTGCCAGATCGGACGACTTATCCTACTGATGCTGCACCATAATTACAATTACTATAATTACATTACAGTCATTTACCCATAAATGGAATTCGAATTTTCAATGCACACAAAAATTAATTCAAAACATTATGGACAAAATTAGGGTGGTCCGCGCGAATTCGAATGCCGCAAATCGCTGTGATTATCAAGTTTCATGGTCCTTTAAAAACCAATATTTTTAAGAAGTTAGAGTATTGAGTCGAGTACTCGACTCAATTTTTCAGAGGATTCACGTTTCAGAAACATTTGCCTGTATGTGTACTTTCTTGATCCAATTTCTCCGCATGAATCATATCAGCCAGTTTTCGAGTCAATGATAGATGCCGATGAAGTGCTCGACTGGCTTCACTCTCCACCATCCAATCCCACTCTTCCCAATGGACAAAAATCGAAGCATCGTAAGCTTCTTATTTCATGTACAGCAGACGGCATGTGTGAAAGTGCCCTTAATACAATAGTTATTAGACTAAAAGAGGTTAGCCAAATGATCAATTAAATGACGACAGGAGGGCTGACCAGACACTTGTTGACCAAAAATTTTTTTTTGAGAACTTGTTATACTCGAGACTGTCGAGATTTGACTAACATAATACTTAAACCAGTCATGCAGTATTGAAAAATGGGCCCTATATGAGAAGTGGGTGGTGGTCAAGGCCTGGCTACTACTTTAGGACTAGGCAGGGCTAGGCCAACGTATGTTAGGACGAACTCAAACATGTTTACCAAACATGGTATCAAGTACGTATAATTGAGTCCGCCCTAACTTTTGCTGGCCTAACAGCACTTGAGCTCAAATCATTGTTTTTTCAACATTTTTGCACCTGAAACTGTATGAAATATGTTTTAGGGCACGGCCGACCATTTTTGAAAAAATTTTTTTGACCAAAATTTGACTTTTTGCCTTGGGGGACCAAGGTCGATCAGTTGGACAAAGTACCTGGACACTTTGGCCAAGTTTGGGCGTTTTAGCATTTATTTTAGTAGATTTATTTTAAAAAGTGGTTGGTTTTTATGTCAGAAAGCATAAAACCTGACTGGCTCAAGCATTATATTGGCTCAAACCCGATTGTCTAAAATATAGGATTGGCCAGAGTACGATGGGCGGAACGCCAAGGCTGGTTGAAAAAAATAATTTTCTAAAACCGAATTTGTCTTCAAACGAAGTTTGGCCAAAAAGGTATGGTCAACTCCCCCCCCCCTCACCTATTAATGTCTTCGATAATCTATTTAGATGTTCCTGAACAGCACATTGCCTAATCCTTTCATCTTTATTTGCATCTTTGATTGGCGAAAAAAGAATATGTTAGAAAAAGAATTTTTGATTGAAAACAATGCCACCACAGAGTCTCTTCGCTTGACATATTTCTCTAAAGGTCAATCTTTTACGGTGTGTCGATGTTAAACAAACCTAGTCGAGCAGGTGCCAGGCGGCGCCTAAAACTTTATTTCAACCTGTATAAATCTGTATTAATTTTGTTTAAAATTTAATAAATTTTTATTTTCAAAAAAAAGTTATTGGTTTTATCCTTTATAGCGACTACTTTAAAAATTTGGTCACATTTTTTGATTTCAAACCAACAATAGAAAATTTCAGAAAAGAAGATTTCAGAATTAAAAATGAACAGTAAAAAGTAATTGTAAAGAAAAATGGTAAAAAAGTAATTTTTAAGGTAGTCGCTATAAAGGATAAGAACCAAGTAATTGTTTTTAGTCATTTTTATTCGGTCCGTGATAATTCACCCCCTCCTAATAGAAAGGGACAATTTGCCACCTTCCGATATAAAGGGACAATTTGCCACTTCTCAGTAAAATAGATTTTTAAAATTTTTGTTCAATTCCTAATGTCAGACCCATACGGCGTTAAAGGGGCATGCTCACCTGTTTTTGAATTTTTCCCCGCCAATTCGAAAAAAAAATTCGAATCATTGAACTTCCATACAGATTTTTCAGCTTGGTTTCTATCAGAACAAGGCCTAGAATTTGATTTTAGGTATAGTTTTGTTAAAAACCAAGTTGAAAAATCTGTATGGAAGTTCAATGATTCGGAATTTTTTTTGAATTGGCGGGGACAAATTTTGACTTAGGCGAGCATGCCCCTATAAGCAAATTCATGTGCACACGAGTTCATTCATGTACCAAATAAACCAAGTGGTCGTCCACCTGGATCAAAATTTTTTTTTCACGTTTTTTGGGTCTAAAGCAGGGTTCTCATCTCAAATTTTGAAATAAAGTACATTTGGCAAAATAAAGTACAATTTGGGCATTTTTAATTAAAAATTGTCATTTAATCCAGTGCTTGTTGAGATTTGAGCACCAAAAATAAAGATTTTGACGTAAAATTTCAAAAATTCTAAAGATTTAGGCTGCCGAATAAAGTACAAATCTTTAAATAAAGTACAGATTAGAAACCTGGTCTGAAAGCTTCTATTATGCACTAATAATTCCAAAGCTCGTTTCAACCACTCTTTCGTGTGTTTTAGCATCTTTAAAGGGGCATGTTCGTGCGTGATGAAACACAATTTTCAAAAAAAAAGGCGCGAACCAGGCGTGCCAGAGATTTGAAAAAGATTTAAATTTTGTATATGAATTTTAAATTTCGTCAAACCCAGCGATTGTGTGTGCAGCGAAAGGCATGAGTACTCAACTTAACCCCTATCATTCAGCCGGTTCGGGTCCCAAGGTTGAAACTGAGCTGTACCTCTTCGGAGTGTCTCGTGCTTTGAGTTTTGAATTCGCCGAGCCTTTGGTTCGGTTGATGGTTTATGTAACGTAACTGCTTCCTGTTGGTTATCCTCGATTTCGGTTCAGGTAACCGAAATCGAAAATCTTGTTTACCTGACAGATCTACAAAAGAGCGAGAAAATTCGAGAAGAGTTGGTATGAAAATTGGATTATTACTTGTTCCGCCCTGTTCGCTATACAGAGTGTGCAGCCACGCACAGATAGAACGCCGAACCAAAGGCAAATCTAAAACTCGACAGAAAACCGAAATCGAGAGATAACCAACCGGAAGCAGTTACCCGAAAAACAACCGAACCAAAGGCTCGGCGAATTCAAAACTCAGAGCACGAGACACTCCGAAGAGGTACAGCTCAATTTCAACTCGAGACCCGACCCGGCTGAATGATAGGGTTAAGTTGAGTACTCATGCCTTTCGCTGCACACACAATCGCTGGGTTTGACGAAATTTAAAATTCATATACAAAATTTAAATCTTTTTCAAATCTCTGGCACGCCTGGTTCGCGCCTTTTCTTTTTTGAAAATTGTGTTTCATCACGCACGAACATGCCCCTTTAACGTACAGAAAACATGTTTTGAGGTGCCAGAAAAAAATATTTTTTGAAAATTTTGACTAAAACTTTGACTTTATTATTCATCTCAACTCTCAAGCCCCTTGCGCCTCCGAAGGGGCGCAGGGGGCTTGAGAGTTAGAGATGCGCGCACTCACTTACCTTAGACATGATTCGAGCAAGACTCTTGATCAAAAAATGCGTATAGAGACTCTTTTCTCCCAGCTCCATTGACCAAAACAGGGTGAAAACTAGGGATGATGGTTTCGGTATTTTTGGCTGCGGCTTTTTACACAAAATCAAGTGCGGCTGCGGCTATCTACGAAAATAAAGTGCGGCTAGCCGCGAGGCTATGCGCTACGCGGCTATGCGCGGCTATTATTAGTCATAAACATCAGATTTGCTATGTAGTTAGCGAAAAGTGAGTTAGAGGGGCTAGGGGTAGGTGAGTGGCCATTTAGGGTAGGTAAGGCTCCGGTAGGGTAGGTAAGTGTCCAATGGTCGGTATGCATAGTATGAATAGTTGGTATGTTGAACAGATTCAGTGCATTTCCATGGTGTTCATTGTTCCGCGTCTAACAACCTTAAAAAATCGCCTTATAACTTGGGCAACTTTGTTCTTTGCCCGCTTATCTCACATCCACAAACATTTATAACAAGAAGAATTCAAACAGCCGTTTAAAGAGATTAAAAAATAAACCAATAGGTCAATCGATGGACACTAGCAAAAAATGGCTTGACATAAATGTTGTTGTTCTTCTTTTCTTCTTTGTCTAAACGATTTTTTTTGAATAACTTCTATCCCGCACTTGGTTTGCCCTTTCTTATGTTTCAGGGCCACAAAAAGAAATAGAGTTTTGGCTATTATCACAAAGTATAATTTTTACTTAGTTTGTGAACATTTTGCATAGTTCTGCAACGTCAGCGGGCATTTTTGTAATTTTTTGAGTTATCTCTTATAGTATTTGGACAATGTTTGTCCTTCGGTCACGTTTTTTATAAATCTGATTTTTAGGTGTTTTTTGATTCTAATTTAAATAAAACTCAACTTTAAGTCCCAGAGAAACTTCTCAGCTAAATTTTGAGCTATTTGATGATAGAGTTTGAAAATTCTTCAGCGACAAGTATCGATTTTTAGCCCTAAGGTCATAGGTTTTTTATACGAAAATCTTACTTTTAGGCAATTTCTTGAAATTTTTTGAAACTGTTGCTACCAAGCGGAGTGATAAATCAAGGTTTTTGCGTTTTTTCGCCACCGGCAGCCATATAATTTGCTCGAAATAGCCATACAAATATGGATGATAAGAGTATTAACATTGAGGGGTATGAGTTAGGGGTGTTGCGATTATTATTAAAACTTATTTTCGTACAAATATTGAGGGTATTTGGCCGCTTCGCGGCTGCATTTGCGCTTTTACGGTGATAAAGGCGGTTTTTTCGTGTGCGATGGACATTACCATATGTTTCCTTGTTAGAACGAAAATGGGGTTTTTGATGAAAATAGCTTCGAGGCGATCCGAAGAATATTGGCTATTTCCTCTTTATTTTCTCAAAATAATATATAGGATACATGTCAATTTTCTGCCGACCAATTTTCCGCCGCCACAACTCAATTTCTTTGTTCACATAAGACTTTTGTCTATTAGAGCAGTCAACAAAAGTCACTAACTACTACATACAGCAGTGTTGTTCCAGCGCCGGGATCGGCGCCGGCGCCAGCGCCGGCGCCGACCCTTTCCGAGAAAAGGCCCCAGCGCCAGCGCCGAGCGCCTCCCTTAAAAAATTTTGGCTCCGGCGCCAGCGCCGGCGCCGACCTCTTTTGAAAAAATGCCCCAGCGCCGGCGCCAGCGCCGGCGTTCATGGCAGCGCCGACGCCGGCGCCGGCTTGATAATTTTGCTTTTGCTGTAAATTTCATTAAAAATTCCTATTTTTCAACAGTATGTTTTGTACGGTGCCATGGCATTTCGTCCAAAATTCAGTTCGTCCAAAGTCAATTCGTCCAAAGACAATTCGTCCAAAATTCAGTTCGTCCAAAAGTCAATTCGTCCAAAATGCATTTCGTCCAAAATGCAATTCGTCCAAAATGCAATTCGTCCAAAATGCAGTTCGTCCAAATGCAGTTCGTCCAAAATTCAATTCGTCCAAATTTTAATTTCAAGTCAAAATTTTCGCGAGAGAACCATTTCAACGATGACAGCATAACTTCAACCGCTCAGAAACCTGTGCCAGAGTGGCCCATAGCCAAAATAAATCTAGTTTTGGGAGTTTACTAAATGTGGACAGTCGTTTTTTGCGAAAAAAGATATAGCGAACCAGAATCGCAATGAGATCGGGTGAATCGCTCAGAATACTACCGCATATCCGAAGCTATCCTAAACCACTGCTTAGGACGGTTTGCAGTAGTTTGCAATGTTCGGTGGTCAGATTCTGAGCGATTCATCCCGTCACAGTGCGATTTTGATTCGCTCGATCGTTTTTTCGCAAAAAGTTGTCAACCCTTCATTGAACCCCCGAAAACCGTTTTCATTGGTTTTTCATCTCTGTGACATGGGATTTTGGACTCGAGGTAAATAGATCTCAGGTGAATTGTCTCTTAATAGGTTACAGATTTGCAGTGAGGACTGTGGTCTCAACCAACTAAACTAAAACCGCTAGAACTAAAATCGCTTCAAATCACTCCAATGAAACTATAATCACCCCGAACCAGCCAAAATCATTTAAATGACCCCAACTACACCCTAAACAAGTCAGTTAGAATAGTTAAACTTTTTTGTGGTGATTTGAACGGGATCAAGATATTTGGGGTGGTTTGGGCTCGTTTTGGCTAATACAAAATATCTTTCTCCTTCCTTTGTCGCAAATTATTTGTCGGGAAATCATGCATCACACCCAGCTATTTTGACAGAATGTCATTTACAGTTAAAAGCACAAAAATCAAACAACGTAATTTATTGCCAAATAACGAGAAACAGACAATTTAATATCATCAAGATACTAGACACTAGCCTGCACAGGCGGCTCATAGGCATCTGGACGATAGGTTATCTCGCTATTTCCGGAAGTGATGGCACCAGCAGTCGCGCCATGCATTTCAAACAGCTTGCCCATTTCGAACTTCGGCTTCTTGATGATCTTAACCTTGCGAATATAGACGTCTTGGAGAGGATAGATTCGGAAACACGACTCCTCAATGTCCTTGCCAATGGAATCCGGAATCAGCTTGTTGCACACTTCACGAAGGTACTCGAAGCAACCTAAATGTCAAATCAGTCTTATGACGACGAAAGAATTAAAAAAGACCTCTTTCTATATGATTTCGACCATTTTGGCACGAATAGCGCGAACATGCGACGACTTAGCATAGCTGAAACAAGGGTAATACCTTCGGAAATAACTTGAGGAATACTAACCTGGTCTTCTTCACTTGATTGTCAGATCTCTTGGTGAATCCAATGCAGAATAGGCGCAGAAGATATCCATCAGTGGTCTTCACATCAACATGAGCTTCAATCAAGGTCTAAAGCTTGGTATACAACAAAACGGACAAAGCGTAGGCAACAAACACACATGCCACTTTTTGACGATGGAGCAGATCTTGTCACAAGTAAAGCTCATCCCGTGGAAGTTGGTCAAGCACATCTTTCCTTGCACATCCTCGCAGATCAGGCGGAACTTTCTGAAATCGGACTCGGAATTGTTGAGATCGGCAAGTGAGACCCTAAAGATAAAGAACATCCTAGGTGATCAGATGATAACTTGAGGCTTACTCACAGATGCGCCCCTCAGGAAGTCACTGGCGATCTCTGAAACAATCAATTAAAAGGTGAAATGGAAATGCAATTTACTTGTTCCCTGAGACTTGTTTACGAATGTCTTCCCAATGGTGCGGTTCGTGAACATAGCCGGAGCATTGACATCGTACCACTCCCTAAAACAGCAAGAAACATAATTAAGAAAACCTTCCTGTCGCATAAAAGCTTACTTTCGGGTGAAGGGATCAACCACCTTCTTCTTATTTCCCTTCTTGCTCATCTTCTTATTTTTGCCGATAGCCATGCTTGCTTTCAACTGCTAAAAACCAATTTATTTACGAATAGAAACTATGAATCGAAAATATGAAAGCATAAATGAAAACAATAATCGGATTAATGTCTCAATCAAATCTTGATCAAAAGGGTGTTGAGGTCGTAGTCCAAAAGACGTGGTACTTAGGTGACTTAAGGAGAAACGGTCAGGTGATATTATTTGGCAGTGCCTACATATCGGTACGCAGGTGGAAGTGGATCAATAGAGATACTGCCGGACTTCATCATGTTGAAATTTGGACGGATTGCATTTTGGACGAAATGCATTTTGGACGAATTGGCTTTTGGACGAACTGACTTTTGGACGAATTGAATTTTGGACGAATTGTCTTTGGACGAATTGAATTTTGGACGAACTATACTTTGGACGAACTGACTTTGGACGAACTGAATTTTGGACGAAATGCCATGGCACCGTTTTGTACAGTGAAAGTGATAATAATTATTTGCTATCTATATCGATTAGCAGATTAGCAGCATACCGTTTATATTTCCTCTATTAGTTCCTCATGATAAGTGAATTTTGAAATACAGGGTGTTTTAAAAAATCCGCAGAATTTGAGATGGCTATAACCTTTTTCTAGAACGAATTTCTGTTTTCACTAATCGTTTTCTCTTGACGGGCAATTTCGTTAAATGTATAATGTCAAAAGTATAATTTTCGGCTCTAGCTGAATTCATCCTCAACCAATTCATCCTCGGTGAATTCATCCTCCTTTTTGTCCTGGGTTGAATATGTTTGAAGACCTGATTTTTATATATTAAGAGAGCACCCTCATTTTGTGGGGCACCCTCAGAGAGCACCCTTATTGATGTCGGGACCAAAAAAGGGCCTAAGAATTGACCACCCTAACCAAAATTCCTGGGTATATAACTCCTAGTCAGGTGGGTGTCCACCTGGATAGCCTAAAAATGTAGGCAAAAAAAGGTTTACACTTAGTGGGACTCGAACTAGTAACCTCGGTGACAGCAACCACTCCCCAATTTATACCAAGTGGTCGTAAACCAGGTGGTCGACGACTTGGATCAATTTTTTTTACTTTTTTAGAGTTCCAAAAAAAAATTGTACACTAATTCGAGCATGCTGAAGATGGTTGGACAGTGGTAAAATCACGTTTTATCAAAAAATTTCGATTTATCGCTAACGATTGATTTTGATAAATCAAGAATTACCAATAACTCAAAAATTTATTCATAAAATGTAATTTTACCTCTGTCAAACCATCTTCAGCATGCTCGAATTAGCGCAAAAAAATTAATTTGGAACCCGAAAACGTAAAAAATTTTTTGATCCAAGTGGTCGACCACTTGGTTTGGTGCATGGATTCTCAGGGTGATGTAGAGGTTGCTAGTGAAAAAAATGTTTCGGGACGCGAAAACGTAAAAAAAATTCATCCAAGTGGACGACCACTTGGTTCGGTTTGGTAAATGTTCGTAAATTGAGTGGTTGGTATTATTTGGTATTATCAAACAATTTTCAGCATAAAATTTTGGTATGCTAAAATCGGCTTTTTGATGTGAAGGAAACATAAATTAGAAATTCGGTCTCGAAAAAAAGTTATAACCATTTAAAATCCTGTGGATTTTTCTCGAAACACCCTGTATTTTCGTTATGCTAAGAAATAAGTCCATATAGGTGGAGTTATTAGAGAAAGGGAAATTCATGAAAGGAATAAGTAATCCATATTAGTCTTGTGAAAATAAAAGTTGTGTGAATTACTTTTTCAACAATAGCATATGATACCCTGGTTATGTTACAAAAATAAACTAAAAAATTAAAGAAAATAAATAAAATATTTAAAGAAATGAAAGAAATTGCAGCACAAAAGTTCTGATAATTTAGTTTAAATTAAGAATAATTGTCTTTCTCAATTTTAGGCTGTTAAATTTTAGAAACAGCGCCGCGCCATAATCGTTCAAAAACAGCGCCGGGCCAGCGCCGGGACGAAAATTTTAGCGCCGGCGCCAGCGCCGACCAAAATTTTCATTGGCCCCAGCGCCGGCGCCGAGCGCCGGCCCGGCGCTGTTTTTTCCCGGGGCAGCGCCGGCGCCGGCGCTAGCGCCGGCGCCGGAACAACACTGACATACAGCTTATAATTCGCCGTGATTGTGCTCAAACCGAATTATCATTATGTGTGTCTGTGTTTTGTTTGTGGTGTGAATTCGCAAGAAAAAATGTGAGCGCAATATTTTTTTATACTATCTATAAAAAATGATGCTTTGTTATGATATTTGATAAACCATGGTTTTTTAAAGTTTTAGAATTGGCGAGTGACACTTTTTATTTTAGAAATCACAAAACTTTAAAAGAAATCAAATTAATCCAAATCAGTCTCTTATCAACATTAATTAACAATTAAAATAACAATTTTTGTGGTACAGTCGAACCTGGATATAACGCGACCCCGATATAGCACGACTGTTGATATAGGAGCGAACTTAAAGTAGAGGTAATAGCCATTAAGGTTTGAAAAAGTAGCTTCCATCATACTTGCATGCTCGTCAAAAATAAATAAAGCGCCGGCGATTTTTCATTCACACCGCCGGCGGCTGGAGCGCCGGGTCATTAAAAATTTTCGCCGCCGGCGCTCATCAGATGTATTTTTTTGCCGGCGGCGCACCGGCGCTTGTGCAGCGCCGGCGCCGGCTCATGTATAATAGGAGTAAAATTTGAATTGTGTTTTTAAACGTGAAAAAATTCATATTAAAACGACTTTTTGCTCAACTGATATCAGACATATCAGCGATACATATCAGCGCGGCACGCCAACACCGCTGATATGGCCTCGATGGCGCAGTGCGTAAGCGTTTCCGTTTTCGGCCCAAAATGGTATTTCAGGTTCGATCCCATGTGGTGGCATGCTATTTTTTTATGCATGTTTGACCAGTTCTAGGGGTAACTTGAGTCACTGATTCCGAATCTTGCGTCAAAAAGTCTAATTACTTCTGAAAATGGCCAAATAAGCCAACGAAAATTGCATCCCACCAGGTGGGATCGAACCTGCAACCCCATTTTGGGCCAAAAACGCAAACGCTTACGCACTGCGCCATGGAAGCCACTTTTTTATACCTAAATGGCTTCCCCCTCCATTTAAGCCAGTCCCGAGGGGTCGCGTTATATCCATGTTCGACTGTATAAAACATTAAAAGTGTTCCCGCAAATTTAAATTTGGAAGAACCGCTGTGTTTAAAAACCATGGTCTTTTAATCACGTTTAAGAAGAGACTGACTTATTCCATTGGCTATTGCATATTTTATTATGAATAAATACCTAACTTTCTTTCTTCTTTTTTTCATCATTTATTCTCTTAAATGCAAGCAACAGAAAGTGCGTGTTAGAGGAGCAGTCTACTGCGTAGTAGCGAAAAACTACAATATGTAAGTAATTTTTCATAAAATGACCAAATATTAACCGTAAACCCCACGAAATTTTCCCTTTCAAAATTTAAGTACCCAAATATATGTTTAAGACCCAAAAAGTGGGTGAACTATTTATTAATCACAACTTCCGTACGCTGGCCTACCCCAAGCCTAAGTTCAAAGGTAGTTACAGCAAATTTTGAAAGGTCAGATTGGGGGGGGGGGTGTTGTTATCCGCTGACAGCGTCGAAACCGCCTATTATTATTCATTTATGCCCCTCACCTCCACATGTTTTATTTATATGGTTATACAGTCGAACTCCGATATAACGCCACCCCGATATAAGGCCACCTCGATACCAATTTTTTGGCCAGCAAAGAAAGAAATTAGTCAAAGTTCACCCCCGATATAAAGCCACCCCGATATAAGGCCACCTTCGGCCGGTCCCCAGGGGTGGCCTTATATCGGAGTTCGACTGTATCACATTTCTACAAATTTTCGCTACCGTAGTTTCTTTAATTGCCGCCCCCCCCTAACTTCAAGCGGTCTGAAATTCATGTTTTTATTTACTGTTTGAGCTGTCTAAAAAGTGCCTGCTGGTGTTGAGGATGTGTTATATGACACACTTGATGCTAAACGTTTAAGACAGCTAAAAACAGCTGTCTGTTTATTTTTAGCTGTTATTTGGTCAACTGTACGATTATGGATAATTATAAACAGTCAAAAATTTAAGCCCTGACGAAGCTTCTATTGGACATGGTTTGACTGCTGGTGACCACCCAAATCGCATAATAGTACAAGGAGAGACTATTAATCTCTTTGAAAGTGACTCAGGTAAGTTACCTAGTTAATAGCCAAGTGGAAACTTGTTTGACCAATTAAATATTTATAGGGTGGTTTGGTGATGAAGACGATTTGCTTGACAAATCAGAGACCAATATGCACGGAGAGTTTGAGCTCAACGGCAAAGAAAACGAATTTGGCAGCATAGAACCATATCTATGGATAAGCAGTACTGCTTGTCGTAGTGATAGCCAGAAAAAAAAGGTAGCATAAATTTTATAATATTCAAAGCGAAATACTGATTTCAATATCAACACATTTGTTTTGCTTGTCACTGATTTTTCAACCAGAACCAAGGTTTTAAGAGCTAGTCTGAAGTTTAAATATCGGTATTCCTAAAACAAATGTTAAGAAGTCGATACTTGTAATTTACTGCAAAACATAAAAACAAATATACAGGGTGGTCCAAGAAATTCGCTGGATTTGAAATGGTCATAACCTTTTTTCTAGGGCGTTTTTCGAATTTCTGTAAACGCCAAAATCTTTATCTTGACGGGGATTTTTGTTTTTCGGAAAAAAATTTTTTCGAAAATTTTGACTTTTTTGCCTTGGTCCCCCCCTATGGTCCAAAAAGATGACAAGATTGATTATTTTGGACCATAGGGGGACCAAGGCAAAAAAGTCAAAATTTTCGAAAATTTTTTTTCCGAAAAACAAAAATCCCCGTCAAGATAAACATTTTGGCGTTTACAGAAATTCGAAAAACGCCCTAGAAAAAAAGTTATGACCATTTCAAATCCAGGGAATTTCTTGACCACCCTGTATAAGTTAGTACTTTTTTCTAGTACCAAAATACCTAATTCTAGTACCAAAATTTTCATTTTTTTGAACTTCTCTTTTTTTCTCCTTACTTTGTAGCTAGATTTTTGAAATTTTTGTGACTATCATGTAGTTCTAAATCTCAGCTATTCAACAAGATATCTTTCTTCAGTGAAAGATTAAAAAAATTTGGAGATTTAGGGTCTAAATAGAAGAACTTGGTCAAAAAAGTTACTTCATACTAAGCCCAAAATTTTTAAATCTTTGAAATCTTTTACAGGAATTGAAGTCTAGTTAGAAAGCTGAGATTCTGGGCTACACGTCCATGTGTCAAGGAAAAAAATCTCTAACTCTACAAAGAGTTTTCCATGCATGTTAAATTGTGGTACTAGAAGAAAGTATTTTGGTACTAGATTTAAGTGTTACCCTACTAGGGTCTGCAGGCGCCTATCGACGCCTATTTCGTTCGAGAACATTAGTGGTTCGGGCACTATTCCTGTGGTTCCAGAACATTAGTGGTTTATGTACATTAGTAGTTCGGATAGATTAATCGTTCGAGTGAATTAATGGTTAAGTTAGATCATCCACCCTACCTGTTAACCACCTACTCTAACTTGCCCATCCTCATCTACCCTTGTGTAAGGATTGTTGCGTTCAATCGAACGACGTTTCCAGTCAGATAATAGGTGTCCCCTGGAAACCTATTGCGACCCTAAATATATCTAGATTTCGATAATCAAATTCGAATCCACTTTTGTCTTGTTTATATTAAGTCGATAGAGCTGATCTAGTTGCAAAAGCAGTATTCTATTTGTGGATCTGCTTTTGTTTAGCTACTCTATTAATGATGTCTGCCAATAAGGTTAGTAAAAGTTATATTAAATCCAGTTCTGCGCGGTCAGTCGAAATCACTCCTGATTATAAGACGCTACTCTCCAGTTTGTCCAGTCTCATTCTAAGTTCACAGTCCGCTGTTCCTAAACTGATTTCATAGAGGTAAAGGCCCAGTTGCAATCTCTATTTAGTGTTCCTCATATTCAGCCTACTCCAGTTAAGGCTGTTCGAATGGAACTCATAGATGATTTTGAAGCTTCAAATGCTTATGTTCCAGATTTGCAAAAGCCATTTCCAGATTTGCCTGATGGATCGACAGCTCCTGGATCTTCCAAAGTGACAGCGGCATGCCGGGATTCCTTCCGTATGGTTTCGTCCTCCGCCTCCAGCTCGCGCTCCCACTTGCAATACGAAGGACAGGAGCCAGCTGTGGTTTCTTTGGTGCGCACCTCAAGTGCATGGGAACGGCTGCAGGAAATCTACTCAGATTCAGATGGTGAGGAAGCCAAAGAAGGTCCATCCGCTCCAGCTGTGCCTTCTGCTGATATGGTTGAACCAAGCTCTCAAGTCTCTCTAGAATCTCTATCATCCAGTTCTCTCATAAATGTATCTCCAGATTGTAATCCCATTCCCTGTACACCACGGTGTACCAATAAAGATTCCCAGTTTATCGGCACGAAAGTGCCCTTGTTTACTCTTGCCTATCCCCACCTATCCTCGTCTACCCTCACCTACTATAACGTACACCTGACCTAGTCCCCCGAGTGTACGTTATATCAAAGTTTGACCGTAGAGATTTTTTCTGAACAAATAACTATACTATGTGGCTACCTACCCACCCTAAGTGGCCATTTACCTACTTTACCTGGCAGAAAAGCAGAAGAGGTATAGGCAGAAAAGTGGACTTTAACACAAAAATTGGCCTTAAATCCAGGCTAAAATCCACCATCTCCAATTTGAGGGGCAAGGAAAAAATTTAGAAGCAACTTCAATCATACGTGTTTGTGCTTAAAAGAAAGCCAAGATGTTGAATTTGAGGGTTCCGGAAAGATATCAGACGTAAAATTGCAAACACTTTCCGAAAATGGGGTTGTAAAACAACAACTTTATGAAAAGTGTGACGGACGGACCCCGACCCAAATATTAGTCGTGTCAAAAGTTTGGTCGTTTTATTTCAAATATTTGTGGCGTTGTGTTTTCACCATAGATTTTTTTAACATTTTTCAAAAGTTTACCACTCATTTTGTAGCCAAGATTCTCAGCTACAAAACGAGTGCTAAACTTTTGAAAAATGTTAAAAAAATCGGCGCTAGTAGCGAATACCCCCCCCCCCCCCAAGCATCCGACCTTTAAAAAAAGCTGTAACTACCCTTGCAAACAACAAGTTTAGGCTTAGCCCTTAGGCTTGGGGTAGGCCAGCGTACGGAAGTTGTGACTAATGAAGAGTTTGCGCACATTTTCCGGGGTCTGGGACATAAATTTGGGTACTTTTTACTAAAGTAAAAAAAGTGAAAATCGTTGGGGGGGGGGTATTCGCTACTAGCGTCAAAAAATCTATGGTAAAAACACAACGCCACAAATATTGCTTTTGAAATAAAACGACCGAACTTTTGACACGACCTAATACTGTATAGAGATACATAAATATTTCGATTAATTTCAGAATTGCAGAAGTGTCGTAAAAGTTGATCTTCCTCACAACGGCACGGACTCCACATTTGAACAAGTTGTAATCAT
Source organism: Ditylenchus dipsaci (assembly GCA_004194705.1). Classification (NCBI taxonomy): domain Eukaryota; kingdom Metazoa; phylum Nematoda; class Chromadorea; order Rhabditida; family Anguinidae; genus Ditylenchus; species Ditylenchus dipsaci. Next base: position 178,579 of record SADC01001015.1, read on the forward strand.
CTTAGGAGCTGGAAACACAAACATTATTTGTAATTGAATAGTTGTTTCAATTTATGATTTGAATTTTTAAATAGAATTAAATAAAAAGCCGGTAAAACTTTTGGGGGTTTTTCAGCTTCACACAATGCTACCACCACACACCACCAGCACTTGCATCGGCACCGATCGGTTAATTTTTGGAAAGTCAGTACCCTCGCGGAATTTTTTATATCTACAGCTTCATGGCTTTTCCAATTTTGTTCGCTTAAGATGTGTTTCCATGGCGCAATGGTTACCACGAGCAGAGATAGGCAAAGTACAAGACCTGGTCTAATGTAAAGACTTATTGTATAAAAAAAAACTTGAATGACACTGAATGAACTGAATTGGACACTGAATGCTCACTATGAGCACATGTAGTCACGTTTAGTCAATTCGCACACAATACTTTTATGAGGATAGGGCTGAAGTGGAAAAAATTCCAATATTTGGGGGTCAAAAGTGCCCGCGTTCTTTTCGTTTTAGTGAAAAAGGCGTAAAAGTGCCCGCTTTTTGTAACCCCCTCCATAACAAGGACTGAGTCTGCATATTATGGCCATTTACTACAAAATACTGCAGTTTCAGCTTCAACAATTACTCTTCATATAAAACAAAATGACCCTAGTAGCGAATACTTCCCCCTCCCCCAACAATTTTTTTTCAAAATCAGGTTTTACCATTCTTAAGTAATTCTTATGCGCTGAAAACCATAAAAAACGTGTTTTCGGGCATTTTCTGGCCTAAAAAGTTGATTTTTGAAAAAACATTTTTTGACCAAAATTCGATTTTTTGCCTTGGGGACCAAGGTATTCTACCTCGTTTTGTCACTGGAGCTAGGCAAAAAGAGTCTCTTTATGCATTTTATGATCAAGAGTCTTTCTCGGAATCATGTCTAAGATAAGTGAGTGCGCGCATCTTTAACTCTCAAGCCCCTGCGCCCCTTCGGGGTACTTTTTCACAAAAACGGGAAATTTTTCACAAAAAGATGGCACTTTTTGTGAAAAGCGAGAGCTTTTTCACTGAAAGCGGACACTTTTCCGCCTTTTTGACTAGAACGAAATAACGGGGCACTTTTTCCCCGAGCGCGGGTATTTTTACGTATTTTCCATGTACAAACTGTCAAACAATAAAATTTGTCTTGAATATAGGTTCATTGAATGTGCTAACGGTAGGCATTTACTGGGCTGTCTTTTTTCATCTATCTATTTGTTAAAAATCACTTTATTTGCCTAATCATATTTTATGATGTCATAGAATGAATAAAAATACGAAAAACAAAAAATGTAATATAAAATGCTTTGGCTGCTCAACATTATCATATTGTTAATCACAAATTGTGTTAGTCGCAGAATTGGAAGCTCCGAAAATGATGAATATTGGATTGGCATTTGATTCTTCGCTGTATCGGACAGATTAACCTTGATGGTTGTGCGGCACTTCTAAAAACAAGTTATCATTAATTGGAAGCTCAAGTATTTATTGAAAGCTCCTAAAAAAACTAACAACCTAACAAAAAAGACTACAAACCTAAGTTTTTAGTGAGGAAATTTTTAGAAAACAAATTTTTACCGTTTTTAGCGTGTAAAAATTACTTGGAGCATAGTTACCGCGCTTTTTGAAATTTGGACGGCGTCCCGTCCGCGTCCTAGACGTTTTTCAGAGGCTGCGCAACCGGCCGTCCGGAATTTTTTTCTTACGGCCGGCCGTCCGATATTTCACCGTCTTGCTGAAAATTTTGCCGGCCGTCTGCCGGCCGTCCGACTAAGATTTCCTAACGCCGGCCGTCCGCCGGCCGGCCTAAATAGTGAAAAAAGTTTTGTGACAAAATTTTTACTAAAAATATTGATCTTTATTGAAAAAATTTAGCAACTTGAAAAATATATCTCGAGTTATATGCCATGTTATAATCGATCCTTTATCAGTTCTTTATTAATACCCACTCCTCTTCCTTCCGCATGCATTGTCATTATAGAAAATATTCTTTCAGCAGCACCAGACGAAGCCGGAATTATCAAAATATCGATCGCTAACTTTTTTATCGGCCCATTTGGCTGATTTCTTTAGTTTTAGAAAAAGTCGGTGTCTTTAACTCGTTTGTTCAAAACATGGCAAGGCAAATCCCAAAACCTTTTTTTTTTCACTTTCACAGAATCTGATGATCATTTCCCTTAAGAATCCGGGTCGAGAAACACGAATACCGTATTGCTGTAATAATCGCCATGGCCGTTATTTTTTCAACCCCTAAAAATCGAAAAAAAAAATATTTCGATTTGAGATTTTTGGGTGCTCAACCACAATCTGAAAAGTGTAACCAGGAGGGCTCATGGTAACTAAGAAAATGCATAAAACAGATTTGAAAAATATTGACTCTGGTCTGAGATATAAGTCTCTGGGGGTGGCCGTTTATTAGAGAGTGGCCGTTTAATAGAGAGTGGCCGATTATTAGAGCAAATACGGTATGCAATCGGTTTTTGAAAATTCACCTCGAAAGTGGATCAGCCGGGGGGGGGGCCAAGTAAAGTGTTACCTCAAAATCATCTATGAGCTAAAATTTATCCTACCTTCTCCGCCTCAAATAGGCTCGGGCATGATACACTACTCATGTACAAGTAAATATCTTTTATGCCAGTTTGTTTTCTGGTTCCTTCAAGGTAAAATTCGCCTTTAGCGTTAGTTTCATTAGATTGTGCTACTTCATCTGTATCACTCAGCCATCCTAAAAATATGAATGTTATTTGTCGACCAAGCTCTAGATATTTTACCCGGCTTTGTATAATAAAGATATACTGTCTCGTTTGGAAGTGGGAAAAATCTTGGCAGTTCATATTGGGGACTTCTGTATTGACGAGGGAGATATTCTTTCCTTAAAATTCAAAAAATAATTAGATAGTGAAGAACAGATACGCTTATACGAATCAATGACTAGGGTTGTAGTACAGTTAACTCGACTTTTCAAAAATTTTTGACCCTTTTTCCTGTTTTATTATTTTTTGTTTAAAATTTTGAGCATATTACCCCGCAATTAAATTCCTAGAATGTTGGCTACATAATAGTATGAAAATTTCTCACTTAGTTCACAAAAATATATCTATTTTGATTAATGAAAAAAATTACGAATATTTTCTGATAATTTTGTGGATAATTTTATCCGAAAATATCCGAAACTGTTTTCATTAAATTGACCAGGGATATCAAGCGTCCTGAATTTTCCAGAATGTGCTGAATTTCAGCCAAAGATTCTGAAAATTAAATTCATCTGAATTTTGAAAAAAATATTGAATTTGTGTGAATTTAAGATTTATTGTTTATTTTTCAGTCACGCAAATTTTTGTATTTTCTTTTAATTTTTTTCTGTTATTTTGGGTTTACTGTGCATTAATAATTCTTATTTGTTTTAGTATTGATGGCTCCTAAGAGAAAGCGATTGTTCAAATCAGAGTACGAGAAGATCAAAGGCATTAAGAAGAGCAAAAAAAGAGAGGAATACGCCTACTGTTCGATCTGCGACAGCCACATTAGCCTCGGATCGACTGGAAAAACAGCAAACTTTTTTTGTGGAAAATGCTTTCCCCAACCTTTTTTCTTCTTTCCTATACGTAAAAGTGGTCGAATAGCGTAAAAACGAGGTTTAAACCGGTTTTTGGGCCAAGGAGATTCTATACTCCGGCCCGATGTAAATTCGACAAATTCAAATAGTTGCACGGGCGTCGGCGCCGCAATTTTGTTCAGTCGGCGCCGGCGCCGATTTTCTTGAAAAATTGGATTTTTGCTTTTTTTCACATATGAATTTGAAAAATAAAAAGTTGTTCTATAAGAATTTTTATAACTTTTTCAACAGAACAGTTTGTTCAACGAGACAAAAATATGTCCATAAATTAGGTCATAGTCAAATATGTTCAGTGATTTAAATCATTTTACCGTTTTACTTTTTTTCGGCGCCGCACAAATTTCAGCGTGAAGAGAGCGCCAGCGCCGAAAAATTTTAAACTCGGCGCCGATTTTTCGGTGGGCCGGCGCCGGTGTCGGCGCCCGGCGCCGATTTTTTCGGCCGTGAAACTATGGCGCAGGGCACTTCTCTTTGGTCCCTCAATGTAGTCTATCGAGTCATTTCAAGCGACTTAAAGAGTAGATTGCGAGACGAAAGAGAAGTTTCCCCGTGCATTTGAATTCACGCTAAGATCTCAATATCGACACCAAATTTTTCAAATTTTGGAAAATTTTAAAAATACGCGACCATGGGCGCTCATTAGATTTAATACGGTACGTTATATTAAAGGACCATGGTTTCATGTGCGCAGTGTGCAAAATTTGAATTGGCGGGGGACAGTTCTCTTTCGTGTAATGATGCACTCTTTCGAGTCATTCGAAACAACTCGAAAGAGTACGAGACAGGTGTCCCTCGCCAATTCAAAATAAACCGACCCTCTCTAATAAACCGACCTTTAAAAATCCAAAAAATCCAGAAAAATCATCGCCAAATTTGAGGTGGCGCGTTTGTTCGCACTTTTTAATATCAAAATTTGAACCATTTAGTCTTATTTTTCATTATTTTGCTGCCGCTATTTACAAGAAGACAAAGAAAATGAATACGCAAGCGACCGATCACTCGAACAAAATGAACTAGACACTAAATTAACTAAATGAACAATGTATGTTCATGTTCTTCATGCCAAATTCTGCCTAACTTTTTATTATTATTGTTGTTGCAACTTCCTGACCCTCTGCTGAAATAAATTTGGTCTATTTGCGACACTGAGGCGGGGTGTCGATTATTACGGGACTAGGTGAATGGCGATTTGGCGGTGGCTACTTGTAAAGGCAACATTACACCCACAAAAAAAATCACCAAAACACATGCCATGCGACGAAAGAAATTCCATGTGATGAGCCTATTGCAATCAGTGTATCAGTATAAATCTCCGGCTCTGTACTCGCTCTGGCTCCGAGTAGAAGCCAGAGCTAGAGCAAATTTTTCAAACTCAAGAGCCCGGAGCGAGAGCCGGAGCCCATTTTTTCAAATCAAAATCTCGGAGCCAAATCTGGAGCAAATTTTATCAAATAAAGAGCTCGGAGCCATATTTGGAGAAAACTTAAATCATATATTTATATTTTATGTGCGTATAACGAGTATATACTTATAATTTCTGGCTCTGGCTTTCGCTCGGAGCCAGAGCCGGAGCAAATTTTTTAAAATTGCGATTTCGGAGCCAGAGCCGGGAGAAAAATCGCAAAAATACTTCACTGATTGCATTCAGTACAGTCTAGGTGGTCTCGGTACGATTCCGGTAATTGAGGTACCTTCAGATGGTTAGGGTACAGTGCCGTGGTTGGGTTGTGATCATACCTGCACCAGCGCCAGCGCCGGCGCCAAGCGCCAGCGCCGGCGCCGGCGCTGTTTTTAAAAATGCCTGGCGGCGCCGCCAGGCGCCGGCGCCAAAATTTTTTGGAGCCTGGCGCCGGCGCTGGCGCTGGCGGCGATTTTTTTATGACGTTGGCGCTGGCGCCGGCGATGGCGCTGGCGCCGGGTGGTGGAACAGCCAAGTGGTTGAACAGCTTCTATTTTCGGCTTTGGAACTGTCATGCTCAGAAAACCTATTGAAGCGGGTGAAACGGAGCAAATAACAAGATTTTTTGAGGAAATATCTAACGAAAATCTGAAAATTGAGCGTGATTCTGGTGATTTTTGGAAAGCTCATTCAAAGGTTATGCAAAAATACTTGACTGAAATTCAAATTTTGTAAAAAATTTTATAGATCTATCCATCAACTTTCTAAGCTAGCATTTGATATACCGTATTTACTGTGTTAAGTCCCATGAGGAGTTATTTTTAACCTCTAAAAATCGAAAAATTTGAGGTCGATTTTGAGATTTTTGGTGCTCAACCAAATCTGAAAGTTTAATCAGGTAAACTCACGGCAACTAAAAACGCAAAAACACATTTGCGAAATGTTCGCTCTAGGCTGAGATATAAGGTCCGTAGGTGGGGAGTTATTAGAGGGTGTGCAGTTATTAGAGGGTGTGGTTATTAGATGGTGTGGAGTTATTAGAGGGTGGAGTTATTAGAGGGTGTGCAGTTATTAGAGGGTGTGCAGTTATTAGAGGGTGTGGAGTTATTAGAGGGTGTGGAGTTATTAGAGGGTGTGCAGTTATTAGAGGGTGTGCAGTTATTAGAGGGTGTGGAGTTATTAGAGGGTGTGCAGTTATTAGAGGGTGTGGAGTTATTAGAGGGTGTGCAGTTATTAGAGGGTGTGCAGTTATTAGAGGGTGTGGAGTTATTAGAGGGTGTGCAGTTATTAGAGGGTGTGCAGTTATTAGGGGTGCAGTTATTAGAGGGTGTGGAGTTATTAGAGGGTTGCAGTTATTAGAGGTGTGCAGTTATTAGAGGTGTGGAGTTATTAGAGGGTGGAGTTATTAGAGGGTGTGCAGTTATTAGAGGGTGTGGAGTTATTAGAGGGTGTGCAGTTATTAGAGGGTGGCAGTTATTAGAGGTGTGGAGTTATTAGAGGGTGTGCAGTTATTAGAGGTGTGGAGTTATTAGAGGTGTGCAGTTATTAGAGGGTGTGCAGTTATTAGAGGGTGTGGAGTTATTAGAGGGTGTGGAGTTATTAGAGGGTGTGGAGTTATTAGAGGGTGTGCAGTTATTAGAGGTGTGGAGTTATTAGAGGGTGTGCAGTATTAGAGGGTGTGCAGTTATTAGAGGGTGTGCAGTTATTAGAGGGTGTGCAGTTATTAGAGGGTGTGCAGTTATTAGAGGGTGTGGAGTATTAGAGGGTGTGGAGTTATTAGAGGGTGTGGAGTTATTAGAGGGTGTGCAGTTATTAGAGGGTGTGGAGTTATTAGAGGGTGTAGTTATTAGAGGGTGTGCAGTTATTAGAGGGTGTGGAGTTATTAGAGGGTGTGCAGTTATTAGAGGGTGTGCAGTTATTAGAGGGTGTGCAGTTATTAGAGGGTTGCAGTTATTAGAGGGTGTGGAGTATTAGAGGGTGTGCAGTTATTAGAGGGTGTGCAGTTATTAGAGGTGTGCAGTTATTAGAGGGTGTGGAGTTATTAGAGAGGTGTGGAGTTATTAGAGGGTGTGCAGTTATTAGAGGGTGCAGTTATTAGAGGGTGTGCAGTTATTAGAGGGTGTGCAGTTATTAGAGGTGTGCAGTTATTAGAGGGTGTGCAGTTATTAGAGGGTGTGGAGTTATTAGAGGGTGTGCAGTTATTAGAGGGTGTGCAGTTATTAGAGGGTGTGCAGTTATTAGAGGGTGTGCAGTTATTAGAGGGTGTGCAGTTATTAGAGGGTGTGCAGTTATTAGAGGGTGTGGAGTTATTAGAGGGTGTGCAGTTATTAGAGGGTGTGCAGTTATTAGAGGTGTGGAGTTATTAGAGGGTGTGCAGTTATTAGAGGGTGTGGAGTTATTAGAGGGTGTGCAGTTATTAGAGGGTGTGCAGTTATTAGAGGGTGTGGAGTTATTAGAGGGTGTGCAGTTATTAGAGGGTGTGGAGTTATTAGAGGTGTGCAGTTATTAGAGGGTGTGCAGTTATTAGAGGGTGTGCAGTTATTAGAGGGTGTGCAGTTATTAGAGGGTGTGCAGTATTAGAGGGTGTGCAGTTATTAGAGGGTGTGCAGTTATTAGAGGGTGTGCAGTTATTAGAGGGTGTGCAGTTATTAGAGGGTGTGCAGTTATTAGAGGGTGTGCAGTTTATTAGAGGGTGTGCAGTTATTAGAGGGTGTGCAGTTATTAGAGGGTGTGCAGTTATTAGAGGGTGTGGAGTTATTAGAGGGTGTGCAGTTATTAGAGGGTGTGCAGTTATAGAGGGTGTGGAGTTATTAGAGGGTGTGCAGTTATTAGAGGGTGTGCAGTTATTAGAGGTGTGCAGTTATTAGAGGGTGTGCAGTTATTAGAGGGTGTGCAGTTATAGAGGGTGTGCAGTATTAGAGGGTGTGCAGTTATTAGAGGGTGTGCAGTTATTAGAGGTGTGCAGTTTATTAGAGGGTGTGGAGTTATTAGAGGGTGTGCAGTTATTAGAGGGTGTGGAGTTATTAGAGGGTGTGAGTTATTAGAGGGTGTGCAGTTATTAGAGGGTGTGGAGTTATTAGAGGGTGTGCAGTTATTAGAGGGTGTGCAGTTATTAGAGGGTGTGCAGTTATTAGAGGGTGTGCAGTTATTAGAGGGTGTGCAGTTATTAGAGGGTGTGCAGTTATTAGAGGGTGTGCAGTTATTAGAGGGTGTGCAGTTTTAGAGGGTGTGCAGTTATTAGAGGGTGTGCAGTTATTAGAGGGTGTGCAGTTATTAGAGGGTGTGCAGTTATTAGAGGTGTGCAGTTATTAGAGGGTGTGCAGTTTTAGAGGGTGTGGGAGTTATTAGAGGTGTGCAGTTATTAGAGGGTGTGCAGTTATTAGAGGGTGTGGAGTTATTAGAGGGTGTGCAGTTATTAGAGGGTGTGCAGTTATTAGAGGGTGTGCAGTTATTAGAGGGTGTGGAGTTATTAGAGGGTGTGCAGTTATTAGAGGGTGTGCAGTTATTAGAGGGTGTGGAGTTATTAGAGGGTGTGCAGTTATTAGAGGGTGTGGAGTTATTAGAGGGTGTGCAGTTATTAGAGGTGTGCAGTTATTAGAGGGTGTGCAGTTATTAGAGGGTGTGGAGTTATTAGAGGGTGTGCAGTTATTAGAGGGTGTGCAGTTATTAGAGGGTGTGCAGTTATTAGAGGGTGTGCAGTTATTAGAGGGTGTGCAGTTATTAGAGGGTGTGGAGTTATTAGAGGGTGTGCAGTTATTAGAGGGTGTGCAGTTATTAGAGGGTGTGCAGTTATTAGAGGTGTGCAGTTATTAGAGGGTGTGCAGTTATTAGAGGGTGTGCAGTTATTAGAGGGTGTGCAGTTATTAGAGGGTGTGCAGTTATTAGAGGGTGTGGAGTTATTAGAGGGTGTGCAGTTATTAGAGGGTGTGCAGTTATTAGAGGGTGTGGAGTTATTAGAGGGTGTGCAGTTATTAGAGGGTGTGGAGTTATTAGAGGGTGTGAGTTATTAGAGGGTGTGCAGTTATTAGAGGGTGTGGAGTTATTAGAGGGTGTGCAGTTATTAGAGGGTGTGAGTTATTAGAGGGTGTGCAGTTATTAGAGGGTGTGCAGTTATTAGAGGTGTGCAGTTATTAGAGGGTGTGGAGTTATTAGAGGGTGTGCAGTTATTAGAGGGTGTGCAGTTATTAGAGGGTGTGCAGTTATTAGAGGGTGTGCAGTTATTAGAGGGTGTGGAATTATTAGAGGGTGTGCAGTTATTAGAGGGTGTGCAGTTATTAGAGGGTGTGGAGTTATTAGAGGGTGTGCAGTTATTAGAGGGTGTGAGTTATTAGAGGTGTGGAGTTATTAGAGGGTGTGCAGTTATTAGAGGGTGTGGAGTTATTAGAGGGTGTGCAGTTATTAGAGGGTGTGCAGTTATTAGAGGTGTGCAGTTATTAGAGGGTGTGGAGTTATTAGAGGGTGTGCAGTTATTAGAGGGTGTGCAGTTATTAGAGGGTGTGCAGTTATTAGAGGGTGTGGAGTTATTAGAGGGTGTGGAGTTATTAGAGGGTGTGCAGTTATTAGAGGGTGTGGAGTTATTAGAGGGTGTGGAGTTATTAGAGGGTGTGCAGTTATTAGAGGGTGTGGAGTTATTAGAGGGTGTGCAGTTATTAAGGGTGTGCAGTTATTAGAGGGTGTGCAGTTATTAGAGGGTGTGGAGTTATTAGAGGGTGTGGAGTTATTAGAGGGTGTGCAGTATTAGAGGGTGTGCAGTTATTAGAGGGTGTGCAGTTATTAGAGGTGTGGAGTTATTAGAGGGTGTGCAGTTATTAGAGGGTGTGGAGTTATTAGAGGGTGTGCAGTTATTAGAGGGTGTGAGTTATTAGAGGGTGTGGAGTTATTAGAGGGTGTGCAGTTATTAGAGGGTGTGCAGTTATTAGAGGGTGTGCAGTTATTAGAGGGTGTGGAGTTATTAGAGGGTGTGCAGTTATTAGAGGTGTGCAGTTATTAGAGGTGTGCAGTTATTAGAGGGTGTGCAGTTATTAGAGGGTGTGCAGTTATTAGAGGTGTGCAGTTATTAGAGGGTGTGCAGTTATTAGAGGGTGTGCAGTTATTAGAGGGTGTGCAGTTATTAGAGGGTGTGCAGTTATTAGAGGGTGTGCAGTTATTAGAGGGTGTGCAGTTATTAGAGGGTGTGGAGTTATTAGAGGGTGTGCAGTTATTAGAGGGTGTGCAGTTATTAGAGGGTGTGCAGTTATTAGAGGGTGTGCAGTTATTAGAGGGTGTGCAGTTATTAGAGGGTGTGCAGTTATTAGAGGGTGTGCAGTTATTAGAGGTGTGCAGTTATTAGAGGGTGTGCAGTTATAGAGGGTGTGCAGTTATTAGAGGGTGTGCAGTTATTAGAGGGTGTGCAGTTATTAGAGGGTGTGCAGTTATTAGAGGGTGTGCAGTTATTAGAGGGTGTGCAGTTATTAGAGGGTGTGCAGTTATTAGAGGGTGTGCAGTTATTAGAGGGTGTGCAGTTATTAGAGGGTGTGCAGTTATTAGAGGGTGTGGAGTTATTAGAGGGTGTGCAGTTATTAGAGGGTGTGCAGTTATTAGAGGGTGTGCAGTTATTAGAGGGTGTGCAGTTATTAGAGGGTGTGCAGTTATTAGAGGGTGTGCAGTTATTAGAGGGTGTGGAGTTATTAGAGGGTGTGCAGTTATTAGAGGGTGTGCAAGTTATTAGAAAGTGTGGAGTTATTAGAGGGTGTGCAGTTATTAGAGGGTGTGGAGTTATTAGAGGGTGTGCAGTTATTAGAGGGTGTGCAGTTATTAGAGGGTGTGCAGTTATTAGAGGGTGTGCAGTTAAGAGGGTGTGGAGTTATTAGAGGGTGTGCAGTTATTAGAGGGTGTGCAGTTATTAAGGGTGTGCAGTTATTAGAGGGTGTGGAATTATTAGAAGTGTGGAGTTATTAGAGGGTGTGCAGTTATTAGAGGGTGTGGAGTTATTAGAGGGTGTGGAATTATTAGAGGGTGTGGAGTTATTAGAGGGTGTGCAGTTATTAGAGGGTGTGCAGTTATTAGAGGGTGTGCAGTTATTAGAGGGTGTGGAATTATTAGAGGGTGTGGAGTTATTAGAGGGTGTGCAGTTATTAGAGGGTGTGCAGTTATTAGAGGGTGTGCAGTTATTAGAGGGTGTGGAGTTATTAGAGGGTGTGCAGTTATTAGAGGGTGTGCAGTTATTAGAGGGTGTGCAGTTATTAGAGGGTGTGGAGTTATTAGAGGGTGTGCAGTTATTAGAGGGTGTGGAGTTATTAGAGGGTGTGGAGTTATTAGAGGGTGTGGAATTATTAGAGGGTGTGGAGTTATTAGAGGGTGTGCAGTTATTAGAGGGTGTGCAGTTATTAGAGGGTGGGAGTTAATACATAAATACGGTACTGCCAATACCAGCAAGTTCAGGGGCGGTTGAACGCATGTTCAGCATTATGTCAATGGTATCTACTGGACGAAAAAATCTACTGCAGCAACTCTTTTAAATAGCAAAAACACTTCTTGTCTATAATTCTCATTTAATCAAATTATAATTTTCTATAGTACTTTTGCAGGAATTGTTCTTTTACCATTAAAACAGTGAGCAATTAATCAATAAACAAAAAGTGTTGCATTGATTGATATTTTTGAATTAAAAAGCAAAAAACACTCACTAAACATTTCAAAACATTTTTATGGCGCTGGCGCCGAAATTTTCGACTGGCGCTGGCGCCGGCGGCGAAAATTTGACCACCTAGCGCCGGCGCTGGCGCTGGCGCCGATTTTTTTGAGCGTGCAGGTATGGTTGTGATTTGAGAGGTTCTCCATGCTGCTGGTGTGTAATAGATGTAGCTTAGAATGGAATCCGGATAGTCGGGATAAATTTTCAGCTGGCTTGAATAGGATTCAGATGGTTTGTGTACAATCCACTACCCGTGGGTGGGTTGGGTACAATCCGGGTTTTTTTAGTTTGTTTTGAGGTGGGATTCAGATTGGATTCTCCAGGCGATCTAGGTACTATTAAGGTAGTTCCTCTGACGTAGTAAAGGTAGTCGGGATGGCCTCCACGTGTTTGGGGCTAGGATTCAGATTATTTGGGTAAAATCATGTAACTAGCGCTATCGTCGCGGATAGGTGAGGTACAATACACTTATACACATGCTTAATTTCCGTGGGTAGCTCTGGGCTTGATATACCTTATATGTGGTCTTGCTCTCGTAGGTCCTCCGAAAAATGAGTTGACACAGGACCTCTACAGCAAAAAATAATTTTAAAAATTGATTACTCAACATAGCCCACAACAACATGAAAAACTTTCAGCTTTCTGGGTTAAAAAGCTTGTGCACGCGAGTTGACCCTAGTTCGCTCACTTTTTTTATCTAGAATCCTATACTCATTCGACAGAGGAGATTCTCTAGTTGACACCATATGAATACATTAATAACGTTAGTACTTTAAAAGGGCATAAAAAAGAAAAAAAAACACCAAAATAGCGTTACGGACACCTCCATATTAATATATAGATATTTATAAGTTACCAAGTTTTCGGTGACTTATCGGTAAGCTACTGAATTTCAAGTCAGCGGTCACTAAAACAACTCTATTACCGTCCATAGGCATGAGATTCAGGGAAAAAGATACTGTATGCTAATGTTGTACTAATAAAATTGTTTGAATTTTTTGCCGCGTCTTCGGCGCGATGATGTTGAACAACATAGCGACCCTCTCTAATAAACCGACCCTCTACAGGTAGGTTGAAAAAAAACCGACCGGAGATTAAGATGAACCAGTACTTTGCGTGGTACAACAATTCGATGAATATTTTTTTCGGTTTAGGCGGTCATTTTGATATATAAAAGTCATAGATGTTGTTTAGAGATAACTGTGTGCATATCGGGAGATTTTCTACTTTCCCTGCAGTAATCGGCTACTTAAAACAGGTTATTAGCTGGCCCTATTGGACTTTAGGGGGCCATTTTTTGCCTTGGTCCCCCTGTTGTTTTTTTTTGATGAAAACAGCTTGGTCCCCCCTGTTCATTATGGTTACTGTAACACTGTGATTATGGTGATCAGGTTGATTATGGTTAACATGATCACCTCTATATTATCACCTTAAAACAACAAGGGGGACCAAGGCATATTTCGAAAAAAAAACAACAGGGGGGACCAAGGCAAAAAATGGCCCCCTAAAGTCCAATAGGGCCGTTAATTGTTGTTTAGAGATAATAAGAGGTTGTTTAGAGATAACTGTGTGCATATCGGGAGATTTTCTACTTTCCCTGCAGTAATCGGCTACTTAAAACAGGTTATTAGCTTACTTTTTCACTTTCAGAACACAAAATTAGCTACGCTCAAAATTTGGCTCTACCCCGTTTCGTCCCAAATTCTTTCCCCGAAAATCGGTTTAGCCAAAACCGTTACATTTTAAATTTATTTTTTGCTACACATGGTTTTCTAAGTAATTTCATGGATACTCTCATTTACAAGTTGATACTTAAATTGATGCCAGAGAGTAGGGATAGATTCTGAAAAAAGGATGCCAGAGAAAAGAACTACATTTCCAGCACAAGGTCGTAAATGACCATATCTGCAAAATTTACTAAAAACCCCAAAAATTTCTAAAAAAGTCCAGGGTTTTTTCTCAAATTTAGAGATTTTTTGTAAATTTTGCAGATATGGTCATCCACAATCTTGTGCTCGGAATGTAGCCCTTTTCTCTAGCATCAATTTGAGTATCTACTTGTAAATAAAAATATCTAAGAAATTACTTAGAAAAACCATATACCGTATTTTCTCTATTAATTACCCCCGGGTATTATTTTTCAACCTCCAAAAAATCGGAAAAAACTTATTTTGATTATGAAATTTTTGGGTGCTTAACCAAAATTTAAAAAGTGGAATCAACTAAGTTCGTGGCGATTAAGAAAACGCAAAAAACAGATTTGCAAAATAATTTTTGAGCTGAGATACAGGGTGCCTATGGGGGGTAATTAATATAGAGGGGGTAATAAATAGAGAAAATACAGTATAGCAAGCTAATTAATTAAAAATGTAATGGTTTTGGCTGTAAAGATTTTTGGCGGAAACAATTTGGCGGAACGGGTAGGGTCCGAAATTTCACTAAAAAACTGAAGATACATTTAGACTTTCCCGTGTTAATATTAGTCTATTTGATCATGAGCAAATTTTTATTGTCAAATGTTGCAAGTTTAAGAAGGACTTTTCAAAAGGTCATTACAAGTTTTTGGAGCACAATGATAGGTAAAAAGAAACTTACATGCTAGGGATGAGGCAGTAGACCATGCCTCTGATAGTAAATTTTTCGCTGCTGCATTTCAAAGAGAAAATGATGATTGTAAGCGAGAAGGAAGTAAAGAAGGTATTCATTGTGTGCTGGAATATGTCTGTAAATATTTTAAAAAAATTCAATAAATAAATTGAAATCAATACAGTCCGCTCTCGATAAGTGGACACCATCTGAAGTGGATTTACATAGCTTCAACAATTAGATAATTCAAAAAGCGCCAGTAGTACATGCCGCGTATTTGTGGCTGTACCGAAGAATTTTAAAAAATATTTGCTAAAACGTCACATTTGCTAAAAAAATTTTGCTAAAGTCACATTTGCTAAAATTTTTTTGCTAAAGTCACATTTGCTAATTTTTTTTGCTAAAGGCAATTTGCTAATGAAATTTTTGGTAAAGGCTTTTTCTGGTCCCTTTTGTGTCACAAATATGACCGTAGGATGTTTAGGAAATGCAGGTACTTGGAACCGAACCTGTGACCAAGTCAAACGCTTGTCTTTCTATATCTAAAATTATGGTAAAAAAAGTATGCGCCCAGGTGGATTCGAACCAGCGACCTCTATATCAACCCTTAGGATCGCTAAGAACTTCATCCAGTGTGACCAAACTAGGGTTGGGTAATTCTCCGGAGAAATACTTTCCGGGTAATTACCCGGGTAATTACCGGTAATTACCCGAAAAGCGGAGAAATACTATTTGCTGATACCTAAACCATCTGGATGGTACCCAACCACCTGAATGGTACCCAAATCACATGGATGGTACCAAAACCCCTGGATAGTACCCAAACCATCTGGATATCACTCAAAACACTTAGATGATACCTAAACCACCTGGATGATACCTAAACCAAAAAATTAGCTGCAGGTTAACTGCAATAAATACTTAAAAATAGTATTTCTCCGAATTTTCTTTACGGAGAAATACTTAGTATTTCTCCGGGTAATTACCCGGGTAATTACCCGAGAATTACCCGGGTAATTAACCATCACTCAACCCTAGACCAAACCAAGTGGTCGTCCACTTGGATCGAATTTTTTTTTTCGCGTTTTCGAGTTCCAAAACGATTTTTCTGCACTAATTCGACCATGCTGAAGATGGTTTGACACTGGTAAAATTACGTTTTATCGAGAAATTTTTGAGTTATGGTAAGTTCTTGATTTATCAAAATCAATTACTCACGATAACTCAAATTTTTTTCTGATAAAACGTGATTTTACAGCTGTCAAACCATCAAACCATTCTAAGGCTTGATGTAGACGTTGATGGTTCGAATCCACATGGCGCATACTTTATTTTTATTATAATTTTGAGTGTTTGAGTAGCGTAGAGGTCCACATACTCATTATCAAGGTTGCTGGATCAAACCCCTCTGGTGCAATCAGTCCCTAGTAGAGGACCACGATTCATGGTCCTGGGTTTTCTCGAAGTGGTTTCAGCAGTTTGGGATGGTATGAGGTAAATCATGGATGGCCTAAAAAATTTGGATGATTCAGACGCAATATGAAAAATTTCGAAAAAAAACTTAAAAATTTACAAAACCACCCAAACTTGAAGAAAAAGGTAAAAAGAGGAAAAAAGTTGGAATGATAGTGTCTTTGACGCAATAGAACCACAAACCGCGTTACAAAAGAAATTTTAGTAAATATGCCTTTAGCAAAAATTTTTTTAGCAAATGTGCCTTTAGCAAATATTTTTTTAAATTCTTCGGTACACCCGTATTCGTAACATCAAAGGATGCCGTCATTGTGCCCCATACCTATGGGGCACTTTCAAAGAGACGCTCCACACCTATTGGACACTTTCAAGAGGTGTGGGCGTGGCCAATTTTTTTTCATACCCTTTGAATCATAAAGTTCATACCCCTTAAAATTTATTGCGCTCCACACCTATTGGAAACTTTTGATCTGGTGTGGGCGTGACCAAAATATTCATATCCCCTGAACCAAAAATTTCATACCCTTTGAATTCTTTCCAACAAAATTTCATACCCCTTGAAATAAAAAAATTTCATACCCCTTGATTTTTTTGTAATATACTACAACTCTCATGAATTAATTTACGTTTGTGAAGCCTGTAATATAATTCCTAGTATCAAGAGCTATACAGTAGCTTGAAAAGAGTTGCCCATTAAGGACCCAAGAATCACCTTCATGGAACATCAGGGTGCACTTGTTGAGTGCTTCTTGTTTCACATAATCCTTGGCTCGAGCGAAATAACTTTTGATTTCCTATATGAAATACAATATTGACAAATTTGGCATTACACTGTACAATAAATTATCACCAAATCGCACAGCTCCTGTCATCTGAGCAATCATAGAAGCATACCTATAAGGTATGATGCTTGATGTTTTAGCAAAAGATAGAAGAGCTGTTTCATTTACTCCGTATCTTGTACCGAAATCTCCGAAGAGAGGATTAATGATTATACCTTTGCTGTTTGGAACTCTATAAAATGAATAGGAAAGGTCCAATTACCGGGCACGTAAAACCAACCCCTTCTATCACATCGTGGAGGATCTACTACCAAATGTTATCATCGCTTGATTCCTGCTGGAATAAAATGTGGCGACAGGAATTTTTATTTTAGAAAGTGCTATTCTAAAAACGAATTTTCGTTAGAAAGAATTTCCAGGTCGAACTGTGCACTCACTGCACCATACCTGTCTCCCCAAAAGATATCGTTCAAACCGACAATACTACAGTTATAATCATAGCTTCTTTTTCCACTTGTTTTATATCTTTCCCGAAAATCAAAGAGAAAGACTGAGAATAATTTGAAAGCTTATTTAAAGCCGTTAAAGGGTGGACTCAGTCGAAGGTCTGACTCCTCACCTTCCAGTCAATCACAATCAAACAGAGCCAAAATAGGGAGGAAGAAAATATTTTTGCAATATTTTCTATTAACTGCAATGAAAAATGATAAAACTTAAAAGTTGATCCACAAAAAAGTTATGAACAGTTTGAAGGGTCTAACTCTTCCGATTTCACTCAACTACAATCAAATGAAGCAGAAACAGAGTGGTGTTGATAGACGATATGTGTATTACAGGGTCGCACCGGATAACTGATATCCGACATCCAAAAAAATGGCCAATTTTCCAATTTTTGAAATTTTGAACATTTTTTCAAATTTTTTTAATTTATAAAAGGTATCCGAAATCTGATATCCGGCTCTTTTTGAAATCCTATTCGATCCGATTTTTTTTCATATCCGGTGCGGCCCTGGTGTATTGCATTATGAGTGAATTAGACAATGCGAATTTGAAAAACACTATGTTTATAGCGTGGCTCGAGCTAAATAAGATCAATAAGAATGCGAAAAAGTATTATTATGGTATAGAAGTATTTATGGCAATCAGCAGCCATTCCCTACAATAATCCCAGAGATCCGAATGTGGTCGCGCTGTTGAGAGCCCGGTTAGGATTGTACAACAGTTGGTTACCTGCATTTAAGCCAAAGACTGGGTGGTGATAGGAGCTCTGAGTTGCTGCTGCTGGAAGCTGGCTTTGAGTGTGGCGGCAGTGGCTGGCAACAGGGCACCAGACGATTGGTTTTGCCTACTTCTACTCCACCTCCTGCTCCTGCTAGTGAAAAACAATTGTGAAAGATGGAGGCAATGCACTGAAATGTGCTGCTGCAGCTTGACAACAACTGACGACTCAAATTGGCCTGCAAATTGAGTTCTTGACAAAGTCAATTTTGCCACTTCGTCATTTTCAACCCACCTTTTTAGCTTCAGATTCGGCTGTCGTAAGGGCAGCTGCCATCAAGGCGGAATTGCAAGGCGCTCACATTGCTCTGTCCATTCAAGTCTAGCAACTGGTGATGGGTGGCAGGTGATAGTGCTGCGGTTTGTCAGGAGCTCGTCTGAACCGCGCTAAAACCCATACATTAATAATTGGTAGCAAAAATCTAAATTAAAAAAATTTCCAGCGCCTTGATTCGTTAGTCGTGCAACCCCTACTCTGTCGATATTTAGCACCCAGTTCGATTAAAAATTCTCCAGGCACTTTTCGGTTGGGAGGGGGGTGGGCTGGTCTCCTTCAAAAATATGACTTTTTATCAATTGTAACACGCCCTTTTTGGACTTTTTAGGCTTAGGGAAGGCCAGCGTATGTTAGCCGGGACCAGGAAGTGTCTTACGCACCTTTTCCAGGGTCTGTAACTAACATTTGTAGCTTATATAAATAGGGGCGCCCCAGCCGAACAATTACCATTTCCCGTAGGGAGTTATCAGAGGCATAGCTGCGCGAGCGCCAGCGCCAGCGCCGGCGCTAGCAGCGCCAGCGCCGGCGCCCGGCGCTTTTTAAGCGCCGGGCGCTCATAGCGCCGGCGCTTTTCCGGCGCTGGCGCGAATATTTTGACTAGGCCGGCGCTGGCGCCGGCGCTCGTCAAATTTTTTTGACTAGACCGGCGCTGGCGCGGCGCTCGCGAAATTTTTTCTGGCTAGGCCGGCGCTGGCGCCGGCGCTGGCGTGAAATGGTGAATAGACCGGCGCTGGCACCGGTGCGCAAATTTTCACGAATTGCTAAACTGTCGCTTTTTTGTTTGTATTAAGTCATTGTTGTTGTAAAACAAGTTCATGCTAATCCTTTAATTTATAAACTTCTTCAAAAATATAAATTTCCTAGTGGTGTTACTTGAATATGCAAAGATACGTGTTTATTCAATAAGTCCTTCAAGAACATCGTTTTGTTTTTTTCATTCCTTGGCTATTTTTCTGGCCTTCAACTTTTGAACTAGCATTTCAAGGTACTCGTCAACAATTTGTTGGGCTCGGCATCATCATCATCAAAAGCTCGCTTATTGCATCTGATGTTTGATCGGCTACTATCACTATCCCAAACGTACTAAGCACTTTTATTCCTAATTCTTTGACGATTTTACTCCACAAAGAGTTAGAAATTTTTTCCAGTATACCTTAAGACTTCTAATTTTGTGATAAATTAGGGCAATACTTTTTTGTACCAAATTACTTCTTTTTGTACTCAATTTCCTTTTTTGTACCAAACCTATTTTCTGTCCAAGACCAACCAAATTTTGCATAATTTTGCGAGAATTCGAATTTTTTATTCTGAAAATGACTTGGATTGCTCAGAATCCCACCCGGAATGGCTAGAAGCCCCTGAAAGTTGTTTTTGGGGGTTTACTAAAGGGGGGAGGGGTAAACCTTTTGCGAAAAATCGATCAAGCGATCAGATTTTGGGTCGATAGGCTTAATCACTCAAATTCTAAGTTTATTGTGGCTGTGAGTGGTTTAGGATGAGTGTGGGTGATTAAGCCCATCTGACCCGATATCTGATCCGCTCAATCGATTTTTCTCAAAGAGTAGTACGTAGTAAATTTGGTACAAATCAGATTTGGTACAACAAAAAGTAAATTTGGTACAAAAAGAATGCCCATAATATAAAATTTGACAGAGTACTCAATATAGAACCCGTTTATGTAGCCGCAGCTTTTTTAGACCCAACAAAATGAGACTGGAAATAATTAAGTCTAAACAAAACAGAGCTAAACAATTTTAAAGGGAATGATGTGTAAAATACATCACTGGCCCTGCAGCAGAAACTATTACTGGGGAAAATTTGTGTGAAATGCCGTCTCCATTGGGTTTGGTAGTGTAAAAGTGAGGAAACCAACAATTTCCGCAGAAGATGTGCAGCTGCAAAAGTTTTTGATGTTATTGGAACAGTGATGAGTATTGATTGGAGATGCAATAGGATTTTGGAATGCGAATTCACAGGTGCCTTTACTATGCTTGAAACTTTTTAACTTTTTACCAACTTGAGGTTATCCAACTCTTGAAAAGGTTGCGCACGACATTCTCGCAATACCTGCAAGCAGTGCAGCAGTGGAGAGACTGTTTAGCATTATGCAATGCACTCATTGGCCGAAAAACGTCAACTGGCCAACAGCTACTAAATAGCAAGACTATGTTGGTATACAATTCTGCCCTGATAAATATTTGATATGGAATAAAAAATGTTGAAAATTATGTCAATAATTTGCAGAAAAGCCGCTTTTGAGTGCGTCGGCGCTTTTACGGCGCCAGCAAAATCGCGCCGGCGCCGGCGCTGGCGCCGGCGCGATTTTTTCTTCGTTCAAAAAACCGGCGCTGGCGCCGGCGCGATTTTTTCTTCGTTCAAAAAAACGGCGCTGGCGCCGGCGCGATTTTTTCTTCGTTCAAAAACCGGCGCTGGCGCCGGCGCGATTTTTTCAATTGGCTGCTCTGGCGCCGGCGCTGGCGCTTTTTCCGGCGCTGGCGCTCAATTTTGAAAATTGCCGGCGCCGGCGCTGGCGCTGGCGCTATTTTTTGGACAGCGCGCAGCTATGATCAGAGGTACACAACAAACAAGCCCACTTTCGTCTTAAAAGACCATACTTGTTGATGACAATGAGAATTTGGCAAATTCAAATGCGCGGGACACTTTTTTTACTCCGAAATTATTGTTAATAATTTATCATGTATCAACATAAATAATCAAAAATAACAAAGCTGACACAGGAAGTGAACCTGAGATCAACATACCAAATGCATCGCCTTTAAAGAGTATTAAAATCGAGAGGGGTGAGTTAGGGGTGGTTTCGATTATTATTATAAGCTATTTTTTTGTAGAAATATTGCGGGTATTTGGCCGCTGCGAGGCGAATGACCAGCACACGCCAAGGTTAAGAACAAGCACCCCACTCGAGTAAAGAACAAGCACCCCAAAAAAATCAATAGGGGGGACCAAGGCAAAAAAAAAAGATGCCTTGGTCCCCCTGTTGATTGTTTTTATTTTTTAAATTTTTTTGCCTTGGTCCCCCTATTGATTTTTTTGGGGTGCTTGTTCGTTACCTGTGCCCAGCACACTCCACATTGGAAGGAATTGTGTTTTTTCTAAATATTTATCACCTTGTTATACTGCTAGAGAAATCATCCTCTAAGGAGAAGGGGGCGTGGGGGCTTGCAATTGCGCTTTAACGGTTCGAATCTTAAAGTCTCTTGTCAACAGTTGTAAAAGCTGCGGTGGAATTTTCGCGTCGCATAAGCTGAGGCTCAAATATTGTAGCACATAAGGATGCTGCGCGAATCTTCGAACGGATTTCTAACAAGCAGCTCAAAGCTCATAGTTTCTCAAATCGCATTATAAAGGCTAAAATTCATTTACGCCCTCAAAATGCTCATTTACGCTCTCAAATCTATGTATTGCCATTTTTAGTCAACTTTTCGCTAAAACTTTTTTAACATTTTTACACCAGCGCGTAGCCCTGAATCTTGGCTTTCTTTTGATCTATCAAACTTTGCTGAATAAACTTAGAAATGCAGAGATTTAGGGGTTTTGAAGGACAAACTTTTTTGAAAATTATTTTTTAAAGCCCCTAAATCTCTGTATTCTAAATTCATTCAGCAAAGTTGATAGCTCATTAGAAAGCCAAGATTCAGGGCTACGCGCTGGCGTAAAATATTGAAAAAGTTCTATCGAAAAGTTGACTAAAAATGGCAATATATAGATTTGAGGGCGTAAATGAGCATTTTGAGGCGTAAATCACTTATAGCCATTATAAAACCATATGATCTCAAATCTTATTGCTCAAGTTTTGCTAGGCCCGGATTTCGCAGAAATGTCAATTTTTGATGAATAGTGGTGGTGAGAAGTGCGTCAGTATTGGATATTCCTTATCCAACCAGCCTTCCTCCTGCTGCAGAAGGAGCACAATTCCTTCTTAGCAGAGAAAAACTTGATCCACGAACCACCCTTTGTTCAACAAAAATCCTCATTCAGCTGGCTAAAAACTACTTACAATCAATATATTTGATTTTGGAGGAAAAAGAAATGGATTTAACAGGAGTTTTATTAGCAAATACATTTCTTTTGAGTGCTAAAAAGAAGGAATAGCTTTCGTATTGAAGGTGAGAAAATAACAATGCCTTCAAGAAAATGACTCATTTTAACAGGGGAGAACGGGGAAAGACGTGTGAATGGGCCTTTTGCACAACAAGCATAGCTTAAACATATGGTTAACATATATTAAACACATAGCTATTACATCTTTGCCTCTCCTCCCTCGCAAACTTCAATTGATGATTATCTTTTGTGTTAATTTTTATTCACCTGTTTGTTTTGTTTATGTGGTTGGTAATTACCTGACTGTGATCCTTTGAGGGGCTGCTATTTAGGTCTTCTTGTTGTTAATTTTGTACATTTATACGTTTCATCGTTTTCCTGTAAAGTAGATATTTTTGTGTGTAAAATATTTTAGTCATCTTGAGTATACCGTTAGTTAATCGGCCCTCTCGACTTTGAGGGTCTGTATCTAGGGGCAGAGAAATTTTTTGCAAACCTGTTTAATGGATTTCTCATTTAGGCCCTAAGCATAAGGCCTAGGCCCCAAAGTCTAAGGGCTAAGCCTAAAAATTATCGGGGAAGTGGCGGCTGTCAAATATTTGAAAACATATTGATTTTCACAAAATGACAAATGCATAAATTGATTCCGACTAAGAAGTCATTTTTCATTTTATATGAAATTGCTTAAAAGTGCGCAGCTTCTTTACGACATTGCCTCCAAAAAAATTGTTCTTGTTTGAAAGTCGGGAGTGTGCCATGTCAAAGACGTACTTTTGGGCTTTTAACATTTCTTTCTTTCTTGTCGTCCTTTATTGAAACATCAAACAAAAGATATTTATGAGACAAAATGATGGAAGCCTTTTTTAATATGTTAAAGAATGAAATCCTTGTCAAGAGTCAAACAGAGTAAGTTGATAAGTGGAGATTGAAAAATTTCGAGCTTGTTCATTTGGATTTATGTGCGCCATCCTCCCTCCAGAATTCGTAGTACTCTTCAGGTGTAATTTCCTAAAAAAACTTATCATATTTTTTGAGACGGAACGGCGCTGCGTATCCCGCCTTTATTTGCTGTAATGTAGCCCAGTGATTCTAGTTCCGGCCGGAGTACACAATGTGTATGAGACCAGAAATACAAAATTAAGTTTAATTCGTGCTTCTTTGATGTTTAACGTTAAGAAAACACGTTTTTAAGGATTGGCAAAGCACTTTAAAAAATTGGAATTTTTGACCCTACCGGAGTATACTCCCCCCCCCCCCTAATGGAATTTTTTTAATTATAGGCGCTATATGCTACTTTTCATTTTTTTTATCGATTGGCTGTTGCACTTTTTGTTTTTACGAAAAAATTTTGACCTCCGACCTAGAATCCCGAAATTGAGGATTAATTTCGGGATTCAAGTAAATTTCGGGACTCAAGGTCGGAGGTCAATTTTTTTCGTAAAAAAACAAAAAGTGCAACAGCCAATCGATAAAAAAATGAAAAGTAGCATATAGCGTCTGAAATTTTTGCTGTGAATTCAGTCAAAAATTAGGTTAAAAATGCGTAGTAAGTAAGTATTCTGACTATTAATCTGCTCATGCTTTTTCTCATACCGTATATTTTCTATTAAACCCCCACTCTCTAATAATCCCTCACCCCACGGACCTCATATCTCAGTCTAGAGCAAACATTTCACAAATCTGTTTTTTTGCGTTTTCTTAATTAGCACGAGCTCTCCTGATTTTACTTTTCAGATCTTGGTCAACTGCCCAAAAATCTCAAAATCGACCTCAAATTTTTTCAATTTTTAATGGATTGAATAATAATCCCCATGGAGGATTAATAGAGAATATACGGTATATTGTTCAGTGGAGAATGCAATCACCTAAAAAGCTGAGATCTTGCGCTACACAATAATGCTTAAAATTGAGAAAAAAATTAGCACAAAAACTCGGGAAAAAAAAACTTCGACACAACACAGAGCTCCAAAACGTCCTCATTTATAAGATTTGTCTTTCGAATGGGATTCCAAATCTTATTTTTTGGACTTTAGTCAAAATCTTATTTTGGTAAAATACCTTATTTAGAGCAAATATTCTTATTTTTAAAATATGGACGCTACTCGTTAATACGCCAAACGTCCCTTCAAAAACTTCTCGAGATACCCCTCCCCCTTCAATAATTTTTCAGGTACCCCAAAAACCATACTTTTTTTTTGAAAAAGCTGAAATTAGTACGGGTTGTCCCACAGCCTAATGCGGAATCCTAAAACTAAGGGAGAAACCTAATTGCTAAGCCTGAAAATTATTGAGGGATAAGAGCAGTTATGTTTCTGGGGGGGGGGGGGGGTTGGGTGCGTTGGTTGTTAAAACCGAGTGGCGCCTAAATGAGCCCTGCATAAACAGGAAAATTTCCCACAGAAGGCGACACTTTTCCACGAAAAGGGGCATTTTGGCACACCTTCGGAATACCCCAGCAGTCAACTTTGGTATACCCCCAGCATTTAATTCGGAACACACCTCTCATGTTACCCCACAATTGGAAGCTGAGGATGTTAGCTACACAATGGTGTAAAAATTTATTGGTTTAGTTCACAAAAATAAATATTTTTCGATTAAAATAAAATTGAATCTTTTCGAATGAAAATCGAATACTCAAAAAATATTCAGTTCTATTTTAATTGAAAAATATACATTTTCGTGAACTAAACCAAGAAATGTTTACACCATCATGTAGCTGGCATCCTCAGCTTTTAATTGTGAGGTAACATGAGGGGTGTGTTCCTAATTAAGTGCTGGGGTATTCCGAAGTTTAGCCGGCATTTTTTACAAAAGAGGGAATTTTTTCATTTTGTCTATAAGAATTTATAAACCAATCAATATATTCATGAAGATGAATTTACCGGCATCTCAACTGCATACGTTCCTTCCACATAATCGTCTGGCTTTTTTCCATCTCAGGAAACTCTTTCTGCATCTGTTTGTAGTGATCTAAGATTTAATGTGTTCAGAATATTGTATTTTTGAAAAACTATGTAATTTTTTTAAATGAGCAATCTATATTCTGCTTCAGACTCAAAAAAGTTAATCAGTGTGGGTGTTACCCTCACTTACCGGCACTACCAGAAATTAACACAATTGATTATAGCACAAATTGATTATGACACAATTGGTTATAACTAGACCGAGTTTTCGGCCACAATAAGCCGTGTTTGCGTAATAAATTGTATGTAATAGCAAGCCGTGTTTACGGTATGTGTTACGGATAAGAATGCAGACACGGATACAAATATTTCTAAAGAGCCCATGAGAACCAATCTGTGTTATAATCGATTCGTGTCATAATCAATTTGTGCTATAATGAATTGTGTTAATTTCTGGTAGTGCCCACTTACCTACAAAAGACACATTGGGTATTGAATCATTACAGGTTGGCCAAGGCAGGTCTTGACCTGAAATCAGCAAATTTAAAGTAGGTTATTGGTTGTGGGTAAAAACAGGATAGAAAATAGAATCTTCGGCTTCTTAGTCAAAAATTCATAGTTTACAGGGTGCGTAAAAAGTTCTGACAACTTTTTTAAACTCAAAATTTTTAACCATATTTCGTTTTATAAGTGAAAACGGTTTTACCAAAGCAAATGGCGGCTATATTGAAAAGTGATGCAGCTATCTTGTTCAAAATTCTTCTCTCTTGCTCGTGGTGTTATTTGTTTTTGATGTTATGTTACAAACAGTAAAAGTTTTGAGTTTAAAAAAGTTGTCAGAACTTTTTAAGCACCCTGTATATAATTATATAAAAAAGTGTTTGCAAAACTCATAGACATTTTCATGGTCATAGTTGGATCGCTGCCACCGACGACATAGCCGCCGGCGGCGCCATTAAGCGGCGGCAAAATATAAGGGGGCCGCCGCTGGCGGTGGCGGTGCTTTTTTGGAGGTACCCAACGATGCTAGTGCTCATAAAAGTTATGAGCCTCGTTAAACACATAGTTGAGAAACAGGTCATATCTCGAAAAACAAAAATGAGTTTTCAAACGTAAAAAGTGCATCGGATTGCTCACAAAATCTTGTTTTTTAAAAAACCTTTTTTTCTAAAATCTTGTTTTTTCACCAGTTTTTTGCTTTTTCTTTAAGAAAAAAATGTTGGATTTACAAAAAATGATCGGTAAAATCGGAATCCTTGCATTAACTGCCACCTGACTGTCAAAACAGGAAAAACAAAGCTTAAAAAATGGGTGTAAAAAAGGTATCAAAGCCGGTAACTTGGCCGGTCCCTTGAAATTCGTTATAACGAGTTTCACTGTATGAGGATCACTATGAGTTTTGCAAACACCAGATAAAACTTTCACTGGTGAGGCAGCCCTCTTCCTCTTCTACAGGGAGCGGACCAGATATTTGTTCTATCTTCTGCAAGATGAGCAACTCGGCATAAGTCTGCACTTTTGCATTGAAGTTACAATTTTGCACGATGCAATCTCGTCCTAATTCCTTCAATTTCGCTTGAAGTTCTGCATAAGACCAGTCCTTGGCTTTCGCTTTGCACTCTTCGTATATTTTTAATTTTTCTGATGCATCCATTAGAAAAGCTAAAAAACAAAAATTATAGCTACATTTAAAACCTGAGAACCAAAATTCACACAAAAATAATTGGAGAAACTCATTGACCAAATAAATTTGGTCCCGCGCAAATTCGAATTTCGCAAATTGTTGTGCTTAATAAGTTGCATGGTCCTTTAAACAATTAAACATGGATGACTCCTAGCATTATTAGCAGTATCAGTGAAGTTTAACTTTAAGCTTTCCAGCTCATAAATTCACAAAAAAATGTTATACTTTATTAGGACAAATGAAATTTTACATTCAAATACTAATCTGAACAACTGAAAAAGACATAATACAGTCGACGCTTTTACTTAGGACACCCAAGGGACCGGCCAACTTACCGGGTTTGACACTTTTTTACCTTAAGTTTTTAATACCTTTGCTAGTTCTGTTTTGACAATCTGGTCCTAAATATTTAGAGTTGACCGATGGGAAATTTCCCGGGAAATTTACGGAAATTTCCCGGAAAAATTGTTCTAATTTCCGGACAATTGTATTTTGGAAAATAGAAATTTGTTTTTGTTAAACCATTCAAACTTGTTTGTATGCTTACTTGGTTGTGTCCTTGCCTGTTTTATTACTGAATTTTAGAATCTCGATGTCTAAAGGCCACAAGTCTCTTTCGTGGAGCTGGAGTTACTTCCACAGGGAGGAAGCAAAGATGATAAGGGAAAATCGATGATAATCGGGAGATGCAAGTTCTGCGGTCCGATTTATCGAAACAATGCTACAAGGATGAAAGAGCACTTGAAGGTAACTGACTTATTGCTTTTAATTTACTCCTCGTAGTTTTTCGTGTTATACTTTTCGTTTAGGGTTGCAAAAAAGCCGGAGCTGAGGCAAGGAAAGAAATTGATCGTCTATCGAGGAAAACAAGTGGAGAGCCTTCCAAGAAGATCACGAAGGAATCGGATGAGGGTAGCGTGAGACCAAGTCCATCGGGAATCAAAGGGTTCTTCGACAGCGTCAGCAAAGATGACCAAGAAGAGGCGGACATTTTCTCACTAGGTTGGTATTCAATTTCGGATACGCTTCTGTGCAATGTGGTCGCCATGCTGAGCACTGTCCCAATATCTGCTACGCCGACTGAAAGGAATTGGTCTCTTCGTGGTGGAATCCACACAAAACTTCGAAACCGGTTTGTTAGTTTATATTGATTTGTTGATGATCTGGCTTCTTTAGGATAAATGTTGATACTGTCAACCAGGTGGTCTTCATCAAGCATAACCTCCAATTGGAACACGGAGATCTCTTCGAGGGAGCGGTGGACTCGGAGTCAGAGGAAGAAGCAGATGAAGAAGAAAACCTCTCGAATGAATTCGAATCACTTATGCGTGTTCTTGGCCTAAAAAGTTGATTTTTGGAAAAAAAATATTTTGACCAAAATTTGACTTTTTGCCTTGGGGGACCAAGGTATTTTACCTCGTTTTGTCACTGGAGCTAGGCAAAAAGTGTCTCTTTATGCATTTTATGATCAAGAGTCTTTCTCGGAATCATGTCTGAGGTAAGTGAGTGCGCGCATTTCTAACTCTCAAGCCCAAGGGGCTAAATTTAACCTGACCCCCACACTCAGGTAAACCTGACCCCCACCACTCAGGTAAACCTGACCCCCACCAGTCAATTCAGCTTGGGGGACCAAGGCGAAATTTTTTAAATTATTTTTTTAATTGTTTTTAAATGATTTAAAAAATAATTTAAAAAATTTCGCCTTGGTCCCCCAAGCTAAGTTGACTGGTAGGGGTCAGGTTTACCTGAGTGGTGGGGTCAGGTTTATCTGAGTGGTGGGGTCAGGTTTACCTGAGTGGTGGGGTCAGGTTTACCTGAGTGGTGGGGTCAGGTTAAACTGCTCCGCAAACTTAATAATTGGTAGCAAAAATCTAAAAACCTAAGGTAGCAAAAATCTAAATCAAAAAAAAATTCCAGCGCCTTGATTCGTTAGTCGTGCAACCCCTACTCTGTCGATATTTAGCACCCAGTTCGATTAAAAACTTCCCCAGGCACTTTTTCGGTTGGGAGGGGGGGGCTGGTCTCTTACAAAAATATGACTTTTTATCAATTGTAACACGCCCTTTTTGGACTTTTTAGGCTTAGGGAAGGCCAGCGTATGTTACCGGGACTAGGAAGTGTCTTACGCACTTTTTCCAGGGTCTGTAACGAACATTTGTAGATTATATCAAATTCGTGGGAACACAGTGAATGCATAAAATCAATGCACTAGCAATCCCTTTCAATGGGAAATAGGTAAGAATACCGTGCTGATCGCGGTTCTTGAAGCTACCCAGTCTCTTGGACATCCTTTTTGAATTCGCACTTTTCTCTTGTGGCGTCTTTTTTTTTATTTAAAAAGCGTATTTTTCTTAAAATCTTATGTGTTACTTTTTTTTCCCTTGCACAGGGAGCTGGCCGAAACGATGCCATCAGGATTGTGGAAAAAGTTTTTGGGTCATAGTTTAACACGATTACTTCTACTTTATCGCAGAATACTTGGGAGCTGCAATTTTTTGAATTTTTGAAACTTTACGCTGAAATCTTTATTTTGGAGCTTAAAAATCAACTAGCATTGAATAAAATTGCGTGTATTACTATTTTTCGATTGTATGTGTATTTGACAAAATGTACTCTTCTTTTTTAATTTTGAGTTTGATGACTTTCCGAAAACTTTTCCTTAAAAAACAACAATTTTTGGTAAAAAAATTTTAAAAAATTTACTAAGGGTCAGTAATCGATATTTTACTCTTTTGACTGTTTTCCCTGGCTTTCTAAGATCATAGTCAAAATCTTACAATACGACTTTTTATCATAGCTAAAGACACCAGCAAAAAAATGCTGTGAACTGATGCTTTCGAAGAGGTGTGAACAACTGAGGTATGAGAGCTATAAATTAGCTTCCCTGTCAGAAATCCTTTTTGAGACATGTTAGCAAACCCAAATCATGCTTTTTGTGGTGGATTAAAACCCTTGTTCGGGTTGTAGACATCCCTTGCAACAGAGGATACTTGCACACTAGGCTAGCTTTAGGACCAAGATTTTTTTGCGCTGACCAGTCGGGATATCAGGGCGGGATTATGGTCTAAAAACGGCTCAGTCAGGACCAGAATCCTATCTTTTCCGCATCTCTAGTTCTTTTTTGGCACTTTTGACGAGGCCTTTTAATGTTTCCTAAATTATCAGTTCTAGTACTTCCCTTGTTAGTGAAACCTTATGATCCTCCCTCAGGGGTTCACTAAATTGATGTTTGACTACCTATGATTTGCAGTTCTGTTACCTGTAAAAAGTTTTCTAAAAGCAGTGCATTTTAGATATCTGTTCGTCAATGTTCCGCACTTTTGCTAGTCGTCTGTTTCGTCGTCATTTTCCAGTCCTGGGTCGATCTGTCAAGTACTGTATTACTGCTGGAGGTGCCGCAACTGGTGGTGCATCCCTGTCTCTTTCCTTCTTTAGTGGCGAAACAACTGCTCGTTCCCAAGCAGATGTTGCGGCGATGAGTAAAGAGCTGGATGTTCTTGTCCACATTCGTGAGTCAGATGTTTTCTACGATAACTACATGTTGGACAGGGCATATGAAATTTTGCAAAAGTGTGTATTCTAATGCTCTCTTAATCTTTTTTTAAACTCCATAATCTTTTCAGATACAAGTCTTCAGACAACCCTGAACTTCTTTGGGTACTTTTTATGCTTAGGCTTAGCGCATTTGTTTGTGCATCGCTAGGGACCTTTTTTGAATAAGAGTGTCACCCACTTTTTAATTATGATTCATTCTGAGGTCCTCTATAAATTGAACGCCGTTAAAAAGTTTTCAGAAAAATGGCCCATTACAGTCGTAGGTTATGTCTGGAGATCCATCTACGAAATTTTTTGGATCGGTGTCCCTCCCCGTCAAGAATTTATTTTTGTCAAAGTTTCGAAATAGCGGAGTTAAAAGATGTTTTATAATTAAAAAGTACCAAATGGTATATTTATCACCTTCTCTCGTTTTTTTGTCAAAAAAAAATTGCGCATAAAAAAGACTACTAAGTTCCGTATAGTAGACAGTTAGTAGCGCATTTCGAATTCAAATATTGGGATGGGCCCACCTAAATGGGGTCAGCAATTATTGAATTTGATAAGCAGTATAAAATGAGCTTACCCGGTGCTTGAGACCGAAATAAAGGCATAAGCCAGCAGTGCTCTTTTCTCTCGAAAATGTCGAAAAAATAAGTCAATAAATGTCCCCTGCTGTGTTTAATGCTTGAATAATTTTTTTTCATCTTCCAATTACCGTATAACCTCTATTAAACGGGCATGCCCGTTTAATTTTCAACCCCTAAAAAATCGAAAAAAAATATTTTGATTTTGAGATTCTTGGGTACTCAAAAAAATCTAAAAAGCGGAATCAACTAAGATCGAGGTGATCAAGAAAACACGAAAAACAGATTTGCAAAAAAAATTTTTGCGCTGAGATATAGGTCCTTGAGGGTGCCCGTTTATTAGAGGGTGTCCGTTTATTGGAGGGTGTCCGTTTAATAGAGGTTTTACGGTATGTAATTTTTAGCGTCTCGCTCGAGTACTATGTGAACTAGGCAAAAATGCTGAAAATAACAAGGAAAAGAAGCGTCTGTTCTCGGAGGCCTTGGAAGTGGCCAAAAGCGCGTTGGACTATGAATCAAATGCTCGAGATGGTAAATGTTTCGCAGCTCACAAGTGGTGAGATAATTTTCTTTTTTTTCGGGCTTCATAATCTTATTTCGACTTCAAGGTATGCCATTGTTCTTAACTACGTCAGTGAACAGGAAGGCACCAAGTCCCAAATCAAGAATTCGGTGGATGTCAAGACGCACTTTGAACGAGCTGTGCAGTTGAACCCGTTGGACCCTACTAGCTGGCATCTTCTCGGTAGATTTTTAACCGAGAAATTCCGCCACTTTTAAGCGGACATAGCTTTCTTATGAGACCATATTTTCGAGTTTTTTTCTGACAGAGCGATTCAGGATACCTGACACTTTATTGATTTACAGTGTGAGTCAAGAAATCTGAGCACTATTGAGCGGCCATAACTTTTTGTCTAGGGCGAATTTCTAAATTCTGTAAACACCAATCGACTCAGATTGAAAAGCAATTTTTTTGGCACCCACAATTTACCTTGGTTCCCATGTGGTTAAAATCTTGGTCAGCTGATATCCTCTGGATGGGCAGGGCCGAAACCCGCGGACCAAGCGAAAATCATGTTTTTCACATTATATACCCACAAAATTGTTATAGAATAACTGTGTTGTCAACTCACAGAATTTTGTACTCAGCCTAAACAAAAAGTTATGGCCGTTCAATAGTGTTTGAATTACTTGACTCACCCTGTATAATGCCGAAAATTCGGCTTTTGCTTGATACCCCTCTAATTCGGACCGTGCATATTCAGGGCCAATTATAAGCACCGAAATCACACGGGAAAAAATAAAAATTTGTGTTTTTGAGATCAAATATCAACAAATTCTCGTGATTCTGAGCCGCTGTCTAAAAGTGTGGCCTAATTTCTTATGAACCGTGTAAAATGAATCTCGAATTATGAATATCGCCTTTTAATTTCAGGAGTGTGGCACTTCAGTTTTGCTGATTTGTCTGGCATGAGTCGTATGGCCGCATCTGCTTTCTTCGCATCACCGCCATCATCTACTTTTGAGGAAGCTCTTCACCACTTCCAGCGAGCCGAAGTTGTCCAGCCTGGTTTTACTCAACAAATGCTTTTTACATGGGTCTCTGCTTGGAGAAATTGAATCGAGGTAAAGAAGAAACAGTGGAGTGGTTCAAGAAGGCTTTTCAAGCACCAGTTCTCACAAAGGATGATATGGAAACGCATGTGAGAGCGGCTGAGCATCTCACCAAGAAATATGGATTCAGTAAAGAAAAGCTAGCAGCATTGATAAGCAATCGTCCTTGAAAATTGCATGTAGTATTTCAGGGCTTATTTTGGTGTTATTGTGTATCTGAATAAATTATTTGTTTACGACGGTCTGTGACTCGACTTTGGAAGATTACGTGTTACGGCAGTTAGCAGTCATTTAGGAGCTTTGTGCACGGTACCCTTCTTTAAGATCCTTACTTGTCTTTTGTTACAGATTCCCATTGCGGAGGTGGCAAACAGTTTTTGACTAAAATAGTTTTAAGGATCAGGAAGCATCCACTATCTAAATATTATGGGACACGGTCAATTCACTCCCCGGTCAATTCACTCCCTGTATCGATTCACTCCCCGTATCAATTCACTCCCTGATAAATTCCCTGAACGAAACTATTTTAGATACCAATTTTAATTTTTCTTTCCTTACTGCAGGGATAATTTAGCGGCACTAAAAACATAAAGTAATTCACCCTAGAAGAGTACGTGGATGACCACAAAATGTCTTAGAAGATGGAATTGGAACATAAAAAAATTGGGACCTACAGCATGAAGAAACTCTGGTACGCATTCTTTTTCATGCATCCAGAGTCACTTTCGAGTGATTTGTGTCTAAAGTATGTGGATATGTGTATGTGGGTGTGCACATCTCAACGTTAAGCCACCAAGGGGCGGGACGCAGGGGGCTTGATGGTTTGATTGTAATTTAATTTATTTTTTCTCCCGACTTCTGAGTAAAGGGATTTTTGTTATTCCAATGGTCCTTATTGACCTGCAGTGGCACAAATCCACCCTTAGTGGCTTAGACATAATTTCAATTGTCCTGACTCTCCCTTAATGGTTTAGGTTACCCTAAACCATCCAGATGCACAAAACAACTAGTCGTCCGGCATAAAGTTATTTTGGAACAATATCAGCAGCCAACAATTAAAGTAATTTTCCATTTTTTGTCAGGAAAAAATGTATATTTGGAATGGCCGCAAGTTGAGGGCCGCAAGTCAGAATGGCCGCAAGTTGGGAGTTTACCCATGAGATACCTGGGGGGCTGTACCGAAAAAGGTAAAGAAATATTTGGTAAAAGGCACATTTGGTAAAAATTTTTTGGTAAAAATTTTTTTGGTAAAAGCACATTTGTAACAATTTTTTGGTAAAGGCACATTTGGTAAAAAAATTTTTGGTAAAGGCACATTTGGTAAAAAAATTTTTGGTAAGGCACATTTGGTAAATTTTCTTTTAGTAAGGCACTTTGTAGTTGTTTTTGTGTCAAAGACCTTCTTATTCCAACTTTTTCTTCTCTTTCCCTTTCTTTCTCCAGGTTTCTATATCTATATTCTCCCAGTAAAATTCTTCTTAATTATACTCATTTTTTCTAACTTAAAATTATGTGTTAGATTAGGTTTGTTAGGACCAAAATCAATATTTCACCCACGCAAACCCAAAACGTGCGGTGGTTACCTCCTGGTCAGGTGGATGTCCACCTGGATGGCCTACAAAATTAAAATTTCTTTAGAATAAAAAATAAACCATTTTTATTACTAAAAATTGTGTGAGGAATTCGGCTTGTTAAGACCAAAAGTGCGATTTTACCTACCCAACTCCAAACCTGGGGTGGCTACTACCTGGACAGGTTGATATCCAGGTAACTCCAGAGTAGTGGTAAATTCACCCAAACGACCTGAAAAGTCAAACGCCTGCTTTATATCTTTCATTATGGTAAAAAAAAGGTATGCGCTCAGGTGGATTCGAACCAGCGACCTGAATCAACCCTTCGAATTACTAACAACCCCATCATGCAGTGTGACCAAACCAAGTGGTCGTCCACTTGGATCAAAAATTGTTTTTTCACGTTTTCGGTTCCAAAACAACTTTTCTGCACTAATTCGAGCATCCTGAAGATGGTTTGACAGTGGTAAAATCAGGTTTCACCGAGAAATTTTTGAGTTATTGCTAACGATTGATTTTGATAAATCAACAATTAGCAATACAGTCGAACCTCGATTTAGTGGCACCCCGATTTAGTGGCACCCTCGATTTAGTGGCACCCTGGGGGCGATTTGGTTGGCCAGAGTTGGCCAAACTTGGCCAAAGTTTACCCCCGATTTAGTGGCACCTCGATTTAGTGGCACCTAAGGCTCGGCCCCTAGGGTGCCACTAAATCGAGGTTTGACTGTAACTTAAAAATTTCTTGGTAAAACGTGATTTTACCACTGTCAAACCATCTTCAGCATACTCGAATCAGTGCAGAAATAATGTTTTAGAACCCGGAAACGTGAAAAGCATTTTCGATCCAAGTGGACGACCACTTGGTTTGGTTCGTCCCTCTGGATGGAGTTCTGAGCGATTATAAGTGGTGATGTAGAGCTTGCTGGTTCAAATCCACCTGGACGCATACCTTATTTTTTATCATGATTTGAGTATTTGAGTGGTGTAGAAGTCCATGCACTCATCACCAAGGTCGCTGGTTCAAACCCCTCTGGGTGCAATTGTCCTGAGTAGAGGACCTCGATTCATGTCCTGGTCACTAGGTGCTTGACGGGGCTCGGAGAGCATAAAGTGCTTTTAGATGATTGGGGAAACGTCTATGCCCTCCGAAAACGGTGTCTCTGTGACCAAAACAGCCAATTCCGCGTCGAATAAGATCTATGGCCAAAAACAAGAACTTTATGACCAAAAAGATATACCACCCGAAAATATCCACGGAAAAGTTTTCTCACCACATGTGCCTTTACCAAAAGAAATTTTACCAAATATGCCTTTACCAAAAAAATTTTACCAAATGTGCCTTTACCAAATGTGCCTTTACCAAATGTGCTTTTACCAAATTTTTTTTTACCAAAAAGTTTTTTTACCAAATGTGCCTTTACCAAAAAAAATTTTACAAAATGTGCCTTACCAAATGTGCTTTTACCAAATTTTTTTTTACCAAAGGTTTTTTTACCAAATCTGCCTTTTACCAAATATTCCTTTACCTTTTTCGGCACAGGCACCTGGGGTACTACTGCCCAGGCACACATACTTAAGTATCGATACTTAGGTACAACAAGCTGAGCTTAACCTGGATACCTATTTTTTTACGTTTTTGGGCACCAAAACTTGTTTTCTGCACTAATTTGAGCATTCTAAAGACGATTTGACAGTAGTAAAATTACGTTTTAATTGTATGTTTACATGGGATTAATCGGCGGATGGGATCGATCGTCATACTGCTCTGGAGGGGGGGGGGTGTTATTATGTACTTTAGCCAAAATCGTTTCAGGGAGTGAATCGATCTGGGGAGTGAAATGATCAGGGAGTGAATTGACCGGGGAGTGAATTTTGACATGTACCAAATATTATGGGGCTATTATTACCGAGAAAGTAGTGCTCAGGTGGTGATACCAAAGCGGTGACTAGGTATCGTTACAGCTGTGCAACTGACTAAATACTGGCACTTAAGTAGTGTGCCGGTGGTGGTACCATTGTCAAGGAATTCAGGTAGTGGTATGTGGATGGTAGTGGGGTATATTATATACTCCGATGGTTCGAATACCACTGCGAGCATGCATATTTTTTCACTTTTTGTCGATTGCTTTTTTTCTTTCTCCTACTTACTACTCTTTTGAAAATCTTTCAGTTAACTCGATTTTTTGAAAATTTTTGACCTTATTTCATGTCGTTATACACTTTTTTGTTTAAAATTTTGGGCATGTCACCTGCGATCGAAAGCTTGGAATGTTAGCTACACGATGGTGTTAAAATTTCTTGGTTTATAAAAGAAAGATGTATCTAATTCAATAAAAACATTTTCGGTTTTTTCGGGTAATTTCGGGTAACTTTACTGGTAATTTTAAATTTCGATTTGGTAAATGTCGTTTTGTGAAATGTCTTTTTGGCAAATGTCGTTTCGGCAAATGTCGTCTTTGGCAAGTATCACCTAGCTAGCTTAAGCCTTAGTTTAGGGATAGGCCAGCGTATGTTAGGAACTTTTTCCGGGGTAATCTGGGATTGGGACTAATATTTGATTGCTTTTTTCTGAGGTTTAATAAAAAAGAGATTTGGGACAAAATGGGACTAAAGGTACCTAACGTCAACGCACTAAAAATTCCATCACTTTTAAGCGGCCATAACTTTTTTATGGGCTTTTTCGAAATTCTGTAAACCCTAATCGATCAGCTCTTAATATCACTTTTTTGGTGTATAATGTTAAAAACACTATTTTTTGCTTGGTCCCCTCTGTGGTTTGGGCCTTGCCCTTCCAGAGGCCATCCACAGACCGAGACCAGGATTTGAATAAAAATAAATTTGAATTCCCGCCTTGCAGAATTTTCATTTTATTTGGCAAAATCAACTGATCATCCTATTAAATTTCATTTGTCTCTTCATCTTCATTTGTGAAGGGGACATCCCGTGCCATTTGAAAAAATTAAGGCGGTGTGCCAGTGGTTATTTTTTTGGGAGCCTTTTACCGTATTTTCTCTAATAAGCGCCCGGGGCGCTTATTAGAGAGTGGCAATTTTTTCAAACTTTAAGTGGTCTGAAACTTTGGTTTTCATTAACTTTTTGAGCTCTGTAAAAAGTGCCTGTTAGATTTTTAAAAGGCTCAAATTGATTTCACACCCCAAAATACTGATTTCCCGCAGTAAATTTATTTTTTCTCGCAGTAAATTCAAATTTCAAGCAAAATACTGATTTCCCGCAGTGAATTACTGATTTCCCGCAGTAAATTTGAAAATTTGTGCAATTCCAGTCAAAAGTTTGCAACAATACGGTTTTACAGTCAGAATCGACGTTGAATCGCTAAGAATCCCAGGCTAAAGTGGCCAGAAGCCAATAAAAACTGATGTTTAAAAAGCTTATCTATTTGTGAAAAAAACATTTGCGCGCATCGAAATCCCGTTCTAATTCACTCAATTTCTCAGAACTCAACTCTGAACTATTACAAACATTTTTTAAATGCCCTTAACCTTTGAAAATCACTCAAAGTAGTGTTTGGAGTAGTGTGGAGTGGTGTGTACTGATCCGGAATGAAATTTTTAGCAAATCCGGGCGTCAAATGGCGATTCTCACTCTGCAAACTCACGTTAAACAGCACTAAAAAAGTATCATCTTTATCTACGGAGCAACAATAACAGCAGTAATAACAATTAACAATTTTCATTTCTAAAGGCGCTCTAAAGCCCGGCCAACTTTCTTTCTTCGCCCCTTTTTCTTCTTGGCTCCAGTGGTCGTGGTAGTGGATCAATAAGTCTTTCGGTTTCCGGTTTCCAGAATTTCGAAGGATCTGGTACCTACAATTACTAAAAGTAGGCGAACTGAACTTAGAACTCTAAGAACTCTTCTTTATGATAAGTCTAGCTTGTGTTTTCGGATAGCCGAAAATCGACATCTTCTTTCGATTTGCAATTTTTTCGTTTGTCCATATAGCTATAGGTCCTCCGGGCATTTTGAAACAATTGCTGTAAAAAGCAAATAAAATATTTTCATATGTTCATGAGATAACTGTGTGATATTAGTATGGACAAAAATGCGAAAAAAACCCGAATTGCACAAAGTCACCAAATTTACTGCGGGAAATCTAAAATTTACTGCGGGAAATCATTATTTTGTTTGAAATTCAAATTTACTGCGGGAGAAAATAAATTTACTGCGGGAAATCAGTATTTTGGTGTGTGTTTTCACCTACAGCCATTTTTAAAATCCCTCGCAGGAACTTTTTACAGAACTTAAAAAGTTAATGAAAACAGAAGTTTCAGAGCACTTAAAGTTAGGGGGGGGGCGCTAATTAGAGAGGGGGCGCTTATTAGAGAAAATACGGTATATCCGTGTTGATCGATATCTTTTGAGTTTTCTGTCTTATATTAAAAGTTGCCATGAGGTGATCTGTATCACATTTCATGCAAAGCACTTCTTTTTGCGGTGTAGCGCACGCGGATGTCCCTTTCAGTCCAAGTTAATTTTTTTCGTTTCAGTCAAAAAGGTGGTGTCCCAAAAGTGTCCCTTTTTGCGAAAAAGTGCCACCTTTTGTAGGAATTTCCCTTGTTTGTGTTAAATTTCATCGTTTAGATGACGCGTAACTGGTTAATAATGTCGAGCTGTGTTTTCACGAATACAATCTGTGTGGATGTAAAGAAGAACGACTTCTTACAAAAGGAGGCACATTTTGACTAAAAGAGGCTTTTTTCATAAAAGAGGGCACTTTTTCAATAAAGAAGCATATTTTCACAAAGGGGCCTATTTTCACAAAAAAGGGAGCGCTTTTTGCCATAAGGGGCTTTTTACGTATCGTCCAGTGAAATATTCTTTCATAAAAAGTTTTTAGAGCAAAAATGGTTGTCCCAAAAGCCAAGTCATCCGGGAAGGGCCCTGCTAAGCCTACTGCTGCCGTTGCCAAACCTGCTGAGCCTAAAGCTGCTGGTGCACAGCCTGTTGACGCGAAAGCTGCCGCAAAGAAGACCGCTAAGCCTGCAGCCAAGTCTGTCGCTCAGCCTGCTGAAACCAAGCCAGCTACTGCAAAACCTGCCGAAGTGAAGCCCGCCGAAGCAAAGCCTGCTGCCGCCAAGCCAGCCGTAGTAAAGTCTGCTGCAAAAAAGATAAAGCCGAAGGTGAAGACTTCCACGAAGCAAATCGTTAAGAAGACAGCTACTGGTGCTGCCGGCAAAAGAAGAAGAAGCAAGTGCTGCAGTTCCACATCGAGTGCAAGAACCCAGTGGAGGATGGTATCTTGAAGACCAACAGCTTTGTATGTTTTTTCAGTAATAAAGTGTTGTAAGTTTGACCTGTCATGGTGGTCTTATATTTGTGATGGCCTTGCAATCGATTTGTACTCTAGGACTGTTCTAAGGTGGCCTTTTACTGGGAATATCCCAGTAATGGAGCGACTTTGTACCCGATTTCCATAGTACCTCAAACTTTTTTTATCGGCGTTGTATTAGCGGTGTCTGGCCAATTTGCAACATTTCACTCTTAGCTGCCTTTCAATTGCAATTTCAATAACGGTCTTAAAATTAGGGCTAATGTGTTGATTATGTGTTTTGAACGGGCATAGGGTTATCTTCCCTAACTAGCCCCGTTTCAGGAAACATTTCTTAATGAGCACATCAAAGTGGGTGGCAAGACAAAGCAGCTGGCAGCCAATGGAGTGCAAGTGGAAGCCACAAAGACCAAGATCACTGTCACTTCTGACAATGCTTTCTCTAAGCGCTATCTCAAGGTGGGCAACTTCATTTAAGTTGGGTTTTTGGCTCTCTATTGATATTTTCAGTATCTGACAAAGAAGTATTTGAAGCGTAACAGTCTTCGCGATTGGCTCCGAGTTGTGGCAAGTGCTAAGGACACATATGAATTGCGCTACTTCCAGATCAATCAGGAGGACGAGGGAGACAGTGACAACGAGGCCTAAGTCCAGGAAAAAAGGATGTTATACTTTGCTTTCTGTTGTTATCCGAAATAAAATTGTTGAGTGAAAGCTTATTCTTATTCAGTCTTGAATGTGTCATCAGTCCGATATTATGGACGGGATATTGTGTCCGCGAGGATATTGTGGCGCCGGGATATTGTGTCCGTGTCCGAGCGCACATTGAGGCCAGTCCAGTAGGGTCTCCTGTCGTTATAATGTATTTAACTGGATCATAAATAATGTTTGTTGCAACGAGTTTTCCATTAAACCGAAAGTTTTTTCAAGTTTACTCTAGTCATAAATGAAGTTGGATGGTCCAGAAAAAGTTAAATTGAAAGTACATAAAAACGAAACTAGATTGCTCCCTGAAATTTTTTATGAATGACAAACATCAGTGAATTCATAAAAAGGATAAAAAGATGCAAAATATAGTTACCGTATTTTCTCTAATTATACAACCGGGTCTGTGATTTTCGACCCCCTCAAAGGGTACTACGTCTTTGGGCCAGTCCGTATTTGGGCCCAGCATTTGGGTCCCAATTCGAAATTTTTTATATATCCTTGGCAAATCGTCGAAAAATTCATTTTTTTCTCGGCAAAATTCTTATCACGGTGAATATTTCCTGCAATAAATACATCCTCAGCCTGAGGACCTCAGGTTAATTCATCCTCGAAATTTCCGGGGTTACAGGTTCGAATACTGCAGGTTGCAGACTTTTTTTCTTGACTACTTATAACAGTAAAATATTTTTCAAAGGATAAGTAAAGTTAAGTTTGAGTACGAAAACCGCTGTTATCGAGCCTTAAAGGGCCATTGCCGTCTCCGACAACGGTTGTCCCCCGCCAATTCAAAAATTT
Organism: Ditylenchus dipsaci; assembly: GCA_004194705.1. NCBI lineage: Eukaryota > Metazoa > Nematoda > Chromadorea > Rhabditida > Anguinidae > Ditylenchus > Ditylenchus dipsaci. Next base: position 219,417 of record SADC01001015.1, read on the forward strand.
TTCCTAATCATTGAACTTCTGTACGGATTTTTCAACTTGGTTTCTAACAAACCATACGTGAAATTAAATTCTAGGCATTGTTTTGTTAGAAACCAATTTAAAAAACCCGTACAGAAGTTCAACAATTAGGCGAAAATTTTTAAATTGGCGGGGTACAATCCAGAACGCGTGGCCCGCGTCGAGACTCGACTATATCTCATTTCATATTCAACAAATATACTACTATATACTGAAATAGTAATCTTTTGTTTTGCTCCTCCCGCAAACGCAGACATTTAAACTGTGAGATATGCACTTAATTCTTTCTCAGACCATGCCTATCTCAATATTACTTGGCCACTCTCCGCAGGCTGCGCAGTTGCCGAAGTAGCAGACTAACACGCCGCAATCATTGCTCCCGAGCTCCTGATAAGCCACTTTCTTGTTGAAGCAGATCCACTCCTCCATGTATTGCTCGGTAGCTTCTCTTCTCTCTGTCTTGGCTGTCAGGTATGCTCGAAAAACACACAAAATTCACTAACTCCAACAATAGGGAAAGCTTACATTAGCCCCTAGAATTCCCATCGCCGCTTTTACTTCCGCCTGCTCAGAGTCCATAAAGACCTTCTTATACGCTGGGACCAGTCCTAGTGGCTTCCACGCATCCAACGATTCTCGTCGTCGTCTGCTTCATCAGGGCGCATGCAATGACCATCCATTTCCTTCTTGGCTTGAGTGCGTCGTCTGTTTTCACCGGCAGCTAATTTCAAGAAATAGATGAAATCGATTTAACAGATCGATTAAACAGAAGACTTACAAATCCACGTATCGTAAGCGATTGCCCAAAATCAGGCGAGCATATGTCAAATGTCGCATCCATGACCAGATATTTGCATCTAGCTCCAATTGAAAGATCACTGTCGCTTTACATCACCACGACTCCAGCAGCACGATCCGACACGAGTTCCCATCTAAATGAAAGAACGAATGACAACATTTAATTTTTTTAATTTGTGTCATGTACCTCTCGGCGGATACCTTGGTGACTTTGAAGAAATTCGGTAAGTCGAATGAATCCAATGGATCACCAAAACTATCTCGCGTCGATGACGGAACAGCTGCTGACGCTTCTCCTCATACGAGCCGAACTTAATGTTGACGGAGGCCTGGTCCAACAAGTCTTCTACTTTAGCTTGCGACATCTGCAGCGCCTTCTCTTGGAACTAAGAGAACTACCATTCAAGTTGTATAAAATTAATCATAAAACAACCAACCTTCTCGGATGTGGTTTGTGACTGTTCTCGGCTTGCATCTTCACTTCTTGGCAGCACTCTCTGCCCATATTCATTTTCCATACAAAGATTGCATTCGGCATGATGAGATCCGAAGATGACACACTTCCCTCTTTCATTCGCTTCATTGAGTATTGACACGCGGAACATCACCTCTACATTTACTAGCTTGCGTTTGATCCTTCGAGATAACATAACTAGAATGTGCAAAATAAAAGGATGCTTACTCGCCACAGTGATAGCATGCGTAGTACTTCTTTTCCTCATTTTCATTGCAAATACAGAATGTATGAAAGCCCTTTTCGCTTCGCCCGTCTTTCATCTGCCCGAAATGTTTCAACTTGATCGAGCTAAAACATACGAAACAAAAATAACCTTTAAAGACAAAAGGTACAGCCTACACGACGTCCATAGCTTGATTATCTGTGTTATCCGTCGAAACTTGTCTCGAGATTTGAATTTAAATCAATTCAAAATTTGGCAAATGTCAAAATTTGCGAAACGTTTCGCAAAAAAGGACAAATGTCAAAATTGCGAAACGACTACGCACCATTTAAAGGGTATGAAAGGGTAGGGAAACCGCTAGTGTCCATCCTGAAAGGGCATATATCTATCAAATTTTGAAAATAATAAAATCATTGTCTCCCACTTAAAAACATGCGCTAAGATGGTTTGATAATTATGAAAAAGTTATTTTATCAACGAAAACGCCAGTACCTAGCATGGTAGTCCTCCAATTGCCTGAGGGTTGCTATAACTATTTGGGAAATACATGGCCGGACTTCTTTATGAAAAATAGGCTTGGCAGTTTGGGGTCCGGGCGGGAAATGGGAATGGGAATTTGAAAAAAAATTGCTCCTGCGGGAAACGGGAATTTGTGAAATAAGAGAGCAAATCCAAAATTCTGCGATTTTTTCTTCAAACAAATCAAAAGAAACAAACCAATAGAGGCCTACTCAGACTTCCCGAAGTCACGCTTGACTCCGTAGTCAAATGGTCTGACTCCGGAGTCAAAATCGGTGACTCCGGAGTCAAATCGATGACTTTGGAGTCAGATAGATGATTCCGGAGTCAGCATGAGTTCCGAAGTCAACCCAGTTTTGTCATGCAAAACTACTGTAATCATTTGTTTTGCATTTTTTCATGTTGTTTTCGATCGGAATCCTATTTTTTCGCTGCAAGACGATGAAAAAATATACTGTGACAGATGTCAGCACGAAAAGTTATAGTATGTAGAGAGTGATCTTTAATTTTAAAAATCTTCACCGGAACAAACAAGTGATACGGTCTTGGTTTCAGAATTGAAAAAGCTTGTTCTCACAGTAAGTACAGGGTGGCCCAAAAAAACGCGGCCACTTGAAAAAAATTTGCGTAGGTAGCTCCTTGCCACATCTCTCTTTCCCAGGAAAATCGATGGCATTCGTTAAGCTACCTAGGAGCTTTGTGGTGTTTCTCTTTATCACAGCCGGCATTGTTGAGGAGGTTTCCGAGGGCTTGCCATCCGAAAATCAGAAACTGACAAGAAAGAGGTTACGTACTTCAATTTTTTTAAGGTGGCCGAATTTTCGTGGGCCACCCTGAAGATTTCTAAATTCTCAGCCGTTATTCTGTTGAAGAAGACATTCCACCAGAAATGACAAAAGAAATGACAATCAAAATTGCTTATTAGCAAACCTTTTTTGTTTTGACATTAAATAAGTTTGAATTTCGAGAAAATTTCGGAATTTTTCGAAAAGTGAACGGGCGGGAAACGGGATTTTGAACTTTGAGCCGGCGGGGAACGGGAAAGTGATTATTTTCGGGACATCCAAACCGGGATTCCCGTGGAATTCCCGTCCCGCTGCCAAGCCTAATGAAAAATCATGCATACCAGAGTTTATTTATGCTGTAGGCCCAATCAACAAAACTATGTACAAATTCCATCTTTTTAGGGTATTTGGATACCCTTTTAGGATGGTTTACCTTGGTCACCCAAGGAAAAAAAGTCAAATTTTCGGTCAATTTTTTTTTAAAACTGGCTTTCGCCACCTAAGATACCCTACTTATATAGTTCTATCTCAGTGCGATCGCTTGACTAACACCACCTGGACACCTTAATTTCACTTTTGGATGAAACTTCAAAACTTTGTTCGATCCCTTACGAACATAAGTAATAATAGCACACAAAGTGCAGCTAAATAAAATAGACAATAGAATGTATACAAATTTCAATATAGAATTGAAATTATTGAATTTTTGAATTGGGGCCCAAATGCGGGGCCGAAACGCAGGAACCCAAATGAGGGACCCAAACGCGGGATGCCCAAATGCGGGCGCCCAAATGCGGAGGGGCCCAAATGCGTGTCAACGCCTCGAAGTTTTCTGAGGCCAGTGACCAGGTAGGTAAACACTTAATACTTCATTATTTTATTTACAACCAAACAGTCAACAACAATAAATGAATATATGGCGCTATCGCCTAAGCACAATCAACAAAAAATTCCTGACAACATTTCTGCCTCTTTCTTATCGCAAATGATCTGCCAAAGGCTCTTCCGGTCTGTAGTATTCCAGCAATGAAGGATGTGTAGGCTCGAAAACTTTCTCGTCTACAAGACTGACCACTGATCCTGACTCTAGACCGAGGAACACTTGAGACGGCTTCTTTTGCTCAGTGTTTACTTCATCTGCTCCACCTGTGCGTTCATAACCGACAATTTGAGCCAAACGGTCAGCACTTTCGTTGATTGCCTCACATCTGCCAAATATCTAAACATTTGAGATTAATAGAAGCATAGCTGGTGATAAAGGTTAGATGGCTGAAACATATGGTGGCCTCAAATCTTTCAAATCCTCTATAATGGAAATAAGTTTGTCCGCGCGCTAGGGTACCTTTCCGTCAAGTTTTTAGTCTTCCATGGTCATGAATCTTTATGGTTCGAAATATCGCAAGGATTACGATTTCGCCGATCATTTTTGCAAAACACAACAATTTTAGCATTTAAAGGGCAGAACCAAAAAGAGTTATATCAATGAGAGTTCTGCCGTTAAATTGCCAAAACTGCTGTGTTCTTCAAAAACGATTGGTAAAATCATAATTTTTGCGATATTCGTACCAAACCTTTCCAAAAGAAATGAGTGAAATATCTTCAAAACTGGGTGAAAAAACTCCAGACGAGAACGAACTTTCTGCCATTATGCTACTAAGGGATTCGACTGTAACTTAATTTGAAAATTTCCAAAAGCAAACGCATATTAAAAAAAATGTTTTCCGAAGCAAAAATTCCTACCCTCTATAGTTTGGATTTGTGTAATAGTCCATGACGCTATGTGGTGGCATCTTCCTAGGCGGAATTGGCTGCCCTGTGCTGAACCACTTCTCCGGATCCACTGCTGCTTTGAGACTCTCAAGGTCGTAGTAGGCTGTGCGTATCCGACCGCCCGCCTTCTCCACCGCTGCAATGCACGTCATACTGGCCCACTGCACTTCCAAATTGATTTTAGCTGCGAATATTTCTGAGCCCTGAAAAGTTCACCAGATGAACTTGAAATGAACTTTTTCACAAAATCACCCACCTCATCCGTCAAACTGATGCCAAACTGTCGCCATTCGGGTTTGACTTGGACTAGCTTAGTTGAGCACAATGCACAGATATCAATCAGCTTTGTGGTGTCCAAGTAGCCAAGATCAATGATTCGCTGCAGCTCCAACAAAGAAAGTGGCGTGTATTCGCGTCGAATACTGAAAGGGGCAATAATCACTGGTATAAAAAAAGTTGGCTAATTTTGAATAGCCAGAGGTTTTGTGGGTGACTGACTTGCAAAACTGTACTTATGAATTTGACACAGCTAGTCATGTTTTCAATTTTTTGCGTACTCCTGTAAAGCGTGCCCAAGTCTATGAATCTTGCTCCACAGTTCCAGAGGTCTTAAAAGGGAGTACAATGGCCAATACCCGATGGGTCAGTTATGAAAAACCATAGTACGGTTATCGAAATGTTGTTAGAACTGTGGACCACTATTTATTTTACTTTATTCTAGCTTTTCGCAACTTTTAGAACTTGGGTCCGCTCTATAAAAATACGCAAAAAATCTAATTGTTCATCGAAGCTTTTCCCAGGTCATAGTTAGGGTCCCTTCCCTGTCAGTGACTTGCAGCTAAAAAGTATCTGACCCAACATAATTCTAGTAGAAGGGCACAAGACCCATATGGAGAAACCACACACGGATTATGAGAAGTCACGATTCAGCAAAAAATTATCAGTAACTAATTACTAAGCTTCGACTTATATAAAAACACCTTTTGACTTATCAAATTCAGCTATACACCCAGAAGTCTAATTGACGCGAAATGTGTAACAAAATTTTAACATAAAACTTTTAAAACCCTCACTTGACGTCACCATTGAAGTGCCGATCACAAGGAAAAGCTCTGTGCCACGGTCCGTAGAAGTCACCCCAGACCCAGCCAAGAGGAGGTTTTCTAGCTCTTTCTAGTTCACCGATGGTATGGCCAGCTTGATTGTGTCCCTTGGTCACTTGTTTCCCCTGAAATCAGACATTTTAGTGGTTAGAAATTTATGACAGAGGCAAACTCACCGAAGTTCTGGCTCCGGATTGTCTCGAAGGTCCTGCAGTCTGAGTCTTGACGTCTTGCCCACATACTCCAGTGCTCGCTCGGTAGCTGATTGAATTTTCTTGTCCGCCATCTTGGCCACCAACTGAGAAGATTTTGTAGCGATTTTTGACATATCTGCAACTCATTCCTATTCCTATTGGCACTCTATTTTTTTATGGATGAAGGAAACGGTCGTCATAATTTTCGGAAGTCCAAATAAAACTTTTTAGAATTTTTCGGGGTGTGATACAAACAGAAAAGCTGACACTGTCCATAAGAATTCTCCTTATAAAGACAGCTTTTGGCAGGCCGCTTTAGTGTTTTTATGGAAAGCGTCAACTGTGAGCAGTTTCAGCCAGCAAATTTCGATTGTTCAAGACGTATCAACGGCATAACGACGTTTATCCCATTTTTTCTCATTTTTTTCGAATTGAGCCTATTTAAATTTCATGTTTTGGCAAGGTTTTTAAATTTTTATTTATTTTGGGGTTGTGCAAACACTTATGAAACTACAATTTGTATAATTTTTTCAACTTTTTAGAGTTTATGCGCAGGGCAAGCTAGGATACCAACGTGTGTCCAAAAAGCCAAAAAAAATAATGTTAGCAAAAGGCGCAAATTCAAAAAGCAAAAAGGGGAACGCCTTTTTACATTTAAAGCGTGGTGCGCAAAACAGATAAATTTATCTGAACCGATAAATTTATCTGCCAGATACAATTTTATCTGACAGATAAAATTTATCTGCCAGATAAAATTTTATCGGTCAGATAAAATCCGATGTTTAAATAAAAATCACTAAAAAATAAAAAATGGGTTCTACACTTGCAAATCTATAGAAATTTTTAAGAATGATAGTGACAAAAATAGCTGATGGGTTTTCAAATTTTTCAGCCAGGATTTCTGGCGAAACCCATCAAATATTTTAGTCACTATTATTCTTAAAAATTTCCATAGATTTGCAACTGTGAAAACCATTTTTTAATTTTCTAATGATTTTTATTTAAAAATCAAATTTTATCTGACCGATAAAATTTTATCTATCAGATAAAATTTTATCTGGCAGATAAATTCTATCTGTCAGATAAAAATTTATCTGGCAGATAAATTTATCGCTTCAGATAAATTTATCTGTTTTGCGCACCACAATTTAAAGTTTTCTGCAGGTAGTTATCTATTTAGGTTTCGGTCAACAAGCACGCCCCTAAACCGAAAATCTAACTCCATAGTTGCTAAATTTTGATAAAGCTAGCTTTGAGTTATTTCTTCTTTCAAAAATTGAACTCAACAGCTCACATCTAGGAGCCCACAGTCGACTCGCCCAATAGCAATCACTCCTATTGGCGTTCACCTTCTCAATCACAACAAGCTAGTCACAATTTGTATCCAATCTAATAGCAGTCTTGTAAAAATGTGCCTCCTTCTGTTTAAATGTGCCCTCTTCTGTAGCCCCATTCATACTCCCGCGGGACACGGGACAAATCGTGTCCCGTGACTTTTGTCCCGTGACTATGTCCCGCGGGACAACGATATTGTCACGCGGGACAAAGTCGCGGGACAAAAGTCACGGGACACATTTTGGTCACTGTCACGCGGGCACCGACTCGCGGGACAACCCTAAGATTACAATGAATGGATTGAAGATGGCCGATATTCGGTGGGCTTAGCGTAATAATAGATACTTTTGACTCAGAATTGAATGCTCTGCACGGTGCCATCACTGAACTTTACAACTATAGTACCTATTACACCTACTGTTACATTCTACTTAGACTAAGATAGGAAACTTCGCATTCCATATAACTTTGTTGACCAACGTCAGCAACAACATCGCGAGGCAGGCACCTCCTGGTCAAATGGGAATCCACCTGGATGAAAAAAAACGATTTAGTTGAAATTAATAACAAAAAAATTTGTGACTTTAAATCGTATAAGAAGTCGGGTTTGTTAATACGGGGTATAGACGTTTGGCTACAAATGTAACATTTTTGGCGTTCTGCCCTATGTTCTGTTTTAGCCACTTAGGCCTACTTAGGCTTAGGCCTTAGGCTTAGGTTTAGGCTTAGGGACCAAAAAAATGTCTTACGAACTACAAAATGGCTGAAAAATAAGCCTAAGTGGCTTAAACAGAACATAGGGCAGAACGCCAAAAATGTTACATTTGTAGCCAAACGTCTACTCACCGTTAATACCGAAATCGAAATTTCGGTAAAGGGACGTTTGTACGATTTTATCCAAATGCATAAAATCGTACAAACGTTTGTACGATTTTATGCATTTCAAAAACAACAGGGGGGACCAAGGCAGTTTTTTTTACGTTTTTTTCGAAAATTTTTAGATTGATTTTACAAAAGTCAAGCAGCCTATCACATGAGTCACACATTGTATCACACAGCCAATTGTTTCAAAAACAGGTTTTAACCATTTCAAAGGGTCAGCCTTATCCGGACCATGTACCCCAAAGGGTCAGCACTTATCCCGGACCATGTACCCCCAAAGGGGCTTCCTATTGAATTAGGGTGCCTGCCGAAGGCAGTCAGGTACAACTCAAAAGTTGTATCAATACTGATTTGATACAATACGATTTTGGTGTTTGGGGTGATTGTGGGTGGTTTGAGATGGTTCGGACACAATCTAAAAATTTTCGAAAAAAACGTAAAAAAACTGCCTTGGTCCCCCCTGTTGTTTTTGAAATGCATAAAATCGTACAAACGTCAACGCACCGAAATTTCCTCCACGTGGATCGAAAAACTTTGGTTAGGTATCCCACGGGTAGGTGGTTATCCACATGGTTGCCTGAAAAAAATGAAACTTAGCCAAAATGAAAAACAAACTACTTTTCCTGATCAAAAATTGCCTGCTGAAACCGGTTTGTGAAGACCAAAATTGAGATTTTACCCATCCGGGTGACAAAATCGGTTTTTCCAGACTTTACTGAATACAAAATATTGTCCCGTGACTTGGTGTCCCGCGGACAAAAAGGGTGTCCCGCGAGTTTGTCCCGCATCTCGAAACTGTTGTCCCGCGGACAACAAAATTTTGGAATTAAATTTGTCCCGTGACTCATGTGCCGCTTCTCTGTCCCGCGGGACATAATTGTTGTCCCGCGGGACATTCAAAAATTATACCTAAATTTTGTCCCGTGTCCCGCGGAGTATGAATGGGGCTTGTCAAAAATGCTTTTTTCGAAAAAGCGTTAAGCGAATCAAAATTCGAGTCCGGCGGACTTCAGAATAGTGTTGTTTGGCTTAGTTTGATGTAGTTAAGAATAGATCAGTTTGAAATTCTTTTTCCCAAAAAGGGGGCACTTTTCGCCAAGAGGGCATTTTTATGTTTTATCAATACTTTTTTCGGCTAACCTCCCTTATACAGTTCTCTCCTAAAAATGCCCGAAATCATGTTTTTGTATGCTTTAGAGTCAGAAATGTGTAGAAAAGGTGAAAAAAAGGCCGGGTAAGACTTTTTTCCCCAACTTTTGAAAAAATATTTTTTTGTTCAAAATTTGACTTTTTACCTTGGGAGATCAAGGTAATTTAACCTAAAAGGGTGCCTGGATACCCCGAAAAGACTGAATTTAAGCATAGTTTTGTTAAGTGAAGCCTACCGCATAAAAAGCTCTGGTATGCATACACTTTTTATGCATATTTTTTTTCTCGCATATTTCTGACTAAGTTCAAAATTTGTTTATTGATCAAAAATGTACAACGAGAGTAACTTTTTTTTTGACAAAAATTCCAAATTCTAAACATAAATTACACGTAAAATTAGAAAGAGAGAATGTACACACACAAACACCATTTAAATTTAGTAGAATACATTGAAGAACTTGTCTTGGAAATACACACAAAAAATAAGTCAGGAATATCATGTTTGTCAAAATAACCAATCAAGAACCAGAAATGAGAGAAAAAAAATCAAGTCTCAACCAAATAGCCAGCCAGAAGTCTCACCAACTGTAAATTGCCGATACTGTTAAATTTTCATTTATTGACACACCCTCCAAGTTCGTCCCCGCCTAAGGTACGAAACTTTTTTGCTTCGATTTTGGGGCATTTTTGAGAGCACAGGCTGAAAAAAGGCAAAAAAGATTTTTTAAATTATTTTTTTGGGTTAAATAATTTTCGGAAAAAAAGACTGGGAAAAAATTTATGGTGGTTCAAAAAATGTTAGAAAATTTAGAAACACCCTGTGCCTGAATGTCAAAATGACTTCGATCGCTGATCTTGCAAAGGAGGACTGGCCAGTTCCTTTTTGTGAACGCAAATCGGTCTAGTTTTCGATAACAATTAATGAAAAATAGATAAAAAAAATTCAAATAATTGCAACCAAAAACAAGGCAGATCTGCGTTTACGAAAATTCAAAATTCGACTCCGAAAAAAAGTATACCGTATAAAAGTGTGAGGAAAATTTTAAACACCCTGTATAATGTTTCAAAATATCTGCATACTTTTAAAAACAGCCATAACTTTTTTCAAGATGGAATTAAGATAATATTTTTACAGATAACTTAGTTTTCATTTTCATTTTTTCGGTTAAAAACTCGATTTTTTATCTTGCCCACTACATACGCTATTGTCATACATCATCAGAAAGAGTGAAAGAAAAGAATAGCATGGCTAAAATATCCACAGAAATAAATGTTGACAGACTTCTAATTTATCATCTAGAATCTCTTTTTTACATCTACAATAGGGTTGTCGAGTTTCGAGTCTTTTCGAGCCTCGAGAGGACTCGAAATTTTTTTACGGCTGTTTTTCGTCGAAAAATGCAAATCTGATATTGATGACCATACCTAGAATTAAAAAGTAGATATGGGTCATCAATATCAGATTTGCATTTTTCCGACAAAAAACAGCCGTAAAAAATTTCGAGTCCTCTCGAGGCCTCGAAAAGACTCGAAACTCGACAACCCTAATCTACAACCTTGGAAAAAACTCATATTTGAGAAAAATTATATGACAAGAATTGGAAAATATTTAGTAAATTTAAGTGCTATACCATACATATCAAAACTAATTACAGACTTAGTTTCAAATTAAGAAAAATACAAAGTTATGAAATTTAATATGTGCATATCTGTATGCAATTTGGGAGTTGGAAAAGCTGTCTTAGCAACCGAAAATATTTTTTCCGATCAATTGTTTTTTTCACAAACCAGACTCACCGTATTTCGTGTAATAAGGCGGCCGGCCGCTTACGGGGAAAATTTGAGGTCGGTCTCGATATTTTTGTATGGAAATACAAAATCCAAGAAGCGGATCAGTAGAACTCGGGGAGCTAAGAAAATGCAATAATCAGCTTTGCAAAATATTTGGTAAAATATTTAAAATATTCTGGGCTGAGATGTAGGTCTTCAAAGTCGAAGGGACCGCCTTATTAGAGGGGCCGACTTTTCAGAAAAAATACGTCATTTTTAATTTAATTTTTTATCTCAGTAAGTGATTTGAGAATCTCATAAGTAATCTCTTCAAAAGTAATACCTCCAAAAGCTCGTTCCAGCCTTGAATCCTAAGAATAGATAAAAGACTTCCAAAATAGACGGAAGGTCAAAATTCTGAATTTTTCGATTTCAACCGCAGCGAAAATCCGGCCCTATCCCGTTTTCTCCAACAGTCTTAGAAACAATTTATTTGCACTTTTAAAGGACCATGGTTTTTGCGCGCAGGGGCGGGCTGCATTTCTCTTTGGTGTCTCCTTGTACTCTTTGGAGTCGTTCGAAATAACTCTAAAGAGTACAAGGAGACACCAAAGAGAAATTTCCCCCGCCAATTCAATTTTGCACATGCCAATGCGCGCAAAAACCATGGTCCTTTAAACCATTTTCAGCAAAAAAAAATTCGATTAAAAAGCTTCAAAAAATTTTTTGCCTTGGTTTCCTCGATCCAAAAGATATCCAAAAAACCTTGCAGGACCAAGACATAATTTTTTGGAATTTGTGTGCACAACTGTGTTGGCCAACAAAAAATTAAAACTTTTTTTTGCTTAAAATGATTTAAAGTTAAAATAAATAGTTTTTGAGAGTTTTGAAGAAAAGATTTTTTTGAAAAACACCACAGGAGAACCAAGTCCAAAAATGGATATTCAATATAGGATAGGGCCGAAAATCATTTTTGATAATGGAAATCGGGTTGAAACAACTGATTTCAATTCGATTAAAAACGAATACGGAAACTCAGCATTTCTGCCTACCGCCCGAAAATAGAGCTCAAAAAGTTTTGACCTCTCATTAAAAATGACGGACTGTTTAGCCTCATCTATGCCATGACAGTTTTTCCCACATATCCAAAAGCACAAAAATTTAGATGTGTTGAATGTACCACCTGCGCTACTCAAATACCTGGTAAGCCATGCCCCTAATGCTCTGTCGCTTGGAATAGAACAAAAAAGAGCCGACCACGAGCACGGCGCCGAAGATGAACATGAAGAAGCCGAGCACAAACATGGCTCGACCACTATAGCCCACAAAGCCTGGTGGTTTGGGAGGCCGGGTGAGGGCATGGCCGGCAATTGGCCAAATTCATTGGAGAGTATGGTCTAAAGATTATTAAGGTTTTTATATTTTGAATTATTGGTGAGTTTAGGGCATTACCAATCCAGCCTGTTTAGGATCCATAGCTGGATGTGCATAGTGAACTGATTGGTGGCATTAATGGTTGCGTTGAGCAGCTGGTGCACCTCATTCACAGAGAGTTCTTTCTGCAAAAAGAAGGATTTTAGAATTGTGTAAGGGGGTTGGTTTTTTGTCCTTATCAATAAGTAACGAAAAACAAGCTTTGGGTTACCGTATTTATTCTGATAACTTCGGGTCTCCAAGTTTAAAAGCATGTTCTTGCATTGTGTTTTAGACCCACTTTTTAGAGACTGATCTCAGGCAACTTAGCAATCATTTTGTAGCTCATCTTATTGGCTACAAAATGAGGGTTAACTTGCTTGAGAGCAGTCTTTGAAAAGTGGGTCGAAAACACAATGCCAAGGACAGGATTTTAAACTTGGAGACCCGGGAGTTATTAGAATAAATACGGTAAGTCATAACCGTACAATTTTTTTAGTCAAAAAATTCTGACGATGCGTGGAGGGGCTATGGCGCAGCTAGCAAACCCCCATACCTTCCCTCCCCTGCATAGGCCTATGAGCTCAGTGATCATGAGCGGAGTTTGAATGTCGCTGGAGACAGTAGATTTGTCAATCACCTGATTTTTTCGGTTTGTGTTTGTCTGTCTGTATTTATACTTTTTCTGTTTATTTATATTTTCGGTCAATTTTACGCAAATCATTTCCTTCTTTTTGGTTAAATAACTGAAGAGCCGAGTAAAATTGAAAAAAAAGTGAAAAACTACCGTGGGAACTATGGAAATTGAAAAGAGGCTATCAACTACAGTCGAGCTTTTTGAATTTGGGCATGGGGGGGGTCTGTAATTAAGGAAATACGGAATTTCGCTGGACGTTTTTTTATTTTAAGCCAACAAACAACTGTAAAAAATTACTTGCAGATAGGCGGTTTTCGCCGGTGTCTCCACGCTAGATTTTTCACTTATGACAAAGCAGGCCAGTAATTTTTCGTCCATTTGGGTCAACTAGAAATATAAAAAAATAAGTAAAATTCCGAAACCACAAAAAATTCAAGCTAACCATGAAATGGGTGAGTCTCAAGACTGAGAAATTAGCAGCATGAGCTATAGCTTGGATTATGCCTTGTTCCACCTGCTCCATCCCAATTTTATTCAAATCGTCCATGGTGGCTAAAACATCTGGGATTAGCCAATTCTGCAATAATTGGTTGAGTATTTACCATTTTGAAGGCTCAAGAAGAATATGTTGCCGCCATTGTAGTCTTGCAGACATGGATACACCAGATGGCTGGCCATTGTCGTATGGTTATTCAGTGAGTTGAGTCGAAGCACCGTCTTTTTCAGCAACTCACCGGACTTATTCTGTAATGTGCAGGGTTATTCCAAAAATATTGAAGCTTTTTTTTAGCAATTCATTTTTTTCTCAGCCGTTTTTTCTTGAAGTTCTGTAAGCTGACATCCACTCAGGAGCCTATGAGTATTTCATTGGTACAGTTGAGTTTCCATATAGTAACGGGTGATTCAAAAGTCTTGGTAGATTTTCGGGCTCATTTTGGAAAATAATTTTTTTTTATTTATGCAGTAGACCCACTTTAACAAACTTTTTTCGAACCCCCCCCCCCTTTGCGGTGTTTAGGTACCCTTGGTCTGTCAATGCAAAATGTTAAATTTCGGTCAAAAAAAATCCCAAAAAAGTTGGCCGCTCTAGAAAAACAGGTTTTTTTTACACATGGAAAATGCTGAAACATTGAAAAAATATGTTTTGGGTGAGCACTAAATAAGGGAGTTCGGCCGCGATTTTTCGGCTTGCCAGTGTGCCTTTCATGAAATACGCTACTTGCCTAGCACCAACTCACCTCATGGTACTGAACGATGGAGTGGAGCAGAGGTGATTGGCTTTATCTGAATAGTAGAGCATCTCCAGCACAGTTCGCCCATCCTGCGTCTCGGCAGTTTTAGTGACATAAGCGTCCAGCACAACTCCTTCCTCGCTGACTACCTGAAAATTAGCCAGATGTAAGCTCCCTGGATATAAATTGGTATGTAGACCCAACCTTGCCAGCATAATAGTAATCATCGTGTTGGCTGGACATGTACAAGAACATTTCCGCCAGACTTTTTAGGTATAAAGTCTTGTTCCCATCCACATGCACATCACCATCTGGCTGTCGATTGGGTGCACACCCTTGCAAGCACGTCCATCACGGCTTAGTGTGTACTGCAGACCTGCAAAAAGAAGGTATTTCAATATTGTTTATGGGATGTTCAAAAAGCAGCAGTCACAACAACTAACTACGTAGTCAGACTCGAACTAGAAACTTGAGAAACAATTGGGTTTGGAGTCGGCCACCGCTGGCGGTACTCATTTGGATAATATCACACACTCAATTCTTGAACTTTTTCTCGATATTTTAGACTTTTTTTATTTTTTCAGCGTAAACTAGTGAATTTTGGCAACACTCACCAAGAGCAAAACTCGCCAACGAGAAAGTACTTAACAAAAATTTGATATGAACGGCCCTTTGGCCGGTTTCAAGAGGGCCACCTAAATCTAATTTTCGTTGGTTAGTTTTCTGATAGCTAATTTTGACGTTGGCGAGTTTTTTTTATCGTCGGAAAACGGCTGCGTCCCGTTCCTACACCACCCTGCAGTGGCGTACGCAGGAATTTCTGACGGGGGTTGGGGGGCACCAGGCCATTTTTAGGCCATTTTACCTGCACCGTTTTGAAAAAAATCTGACGGGGGGGGGATGGGAGGGGGTCACGTACCCTTCTGCCCCCCCCCCCCTGCGTACGCCCTGCCACCCTGTGAATATTCGGTTGCATGGAAGTGTAGAAATCATATTAAACCTTACCGTAGCCAAAGTCGTGAACCACCCTGGCACTGCCTGTTACCGAAGAGGAATTGGCTAGAAACGGGAGGTCATGATCCGCTTGAAAGTCCATGATCATTGAGAATAGGTGCTCTGGCTCGTTGTAGAATAGCTGCAAAAATACAGCTTTTTTAAGTACACTATAATCTAAATCAATTCGATTTTTCAAATGGATAAAATGTGCCCTAAATAACTTTATTTTCACTAAGACTAAGCCAATTCTCCCGGTTTTCCTGTTTTTTTGAGACTTTAGGTAAAAAATAATGTAGACGAAATTTTTTTAAATAAAAATTGCCTCGGTCCCGCAAGCTGATAAGGCTGGGCGGAGGTCGTAATTTCAAGTGAGGGAAATAGGTGGTTTGCTCTCAGGTTCAAGTGCTCCAATCTCTATTATGGCTCGTTCATGTAGTTCGAGTTCGGATCATCGTAGGATTTTTTTTCTGAAGACGTGTGTTTTCTTGCTCTTTTGCGTAACATTTTACAAAAAAAATAAAATTGGCTACATTTTTTCACTTTTCAGGAAGAGAACTAGAAAAGGTTACTAGTAGTAACTTACTACCAAAACGTGTGTATTACTCGAAATCGAGTAATTTCGAGTAATATTCTAAACTTTTCAAGTTTCGAGTGTTGAGTCGAGTACACTAAAATTTTGAGTACTCGCCTACCTAGTTATATGGTAAATAAGACAACCGAAAAAAATCAACTAGCTAACCTCTATGTTATCCACCACTTTTTCTGTCGCATCCACATACTCCAAGCTGGCTTCTAGAAATTGTCCCAGAAATTTGAGGAGGGATTGATGCTTTTGGCAGACCACTGCAAAATTTCCCTCTTGCTGGCTGAAACTGAAAATTCGTTAGTCAACTAGAACCTTTGCATCAAAGTTTTTCTGACAATACTTACAGTTAGAGCCAGCTGTGCTTGAGCCATATCCGCTAGATCCAAGGTGACTATGTCGAAGGAAATGTGCTCGCTAATGTTGTGCTTGTACTCTGTGGAGTTGGGCAATTGAATGTCTGGAAATCAGCTTTTTTGTCATTTCTAAAATATCCAAGTACCATCGCAGATGGTTATTTTTGAGGGATTTTTGTGAAAAACTCGATATTAAGCCCGACAAGTCAAATATACTAGCATTTTTCTTATATAAAATGACCGAAAGCACACCTTGGTAACCTGGACATGGAAGGCCATCACTTGTGGATTGCGGAAATTCTCATTGTAAGCATTAGCTTGGAGAGGTCGCCGGTCATGAATACATTCACTGCGAATCATAAATCTCAATACTAATTCAAAAATGAAAAAAAATATATACCTGGATGTTTTCGCCAGTCTCCGTGGCATTTGTGGCACACCCCATCCATGGGTATGTTTCCACCCGGCTGTGATGCCTAGATAAATTCATTTTAATAATTTGAATTAACACAGAAAAGGCTGTGTGTACCAAACTGCGCGTTATGTGCAGAATTTCACTCTGAACACGATATCTGAAAAAAAAAATCGGAAAAAGACGGCTCTGAGAGGGTAAACAGCTTTTGAAGTTGTACAACGAACTTCTTCGCATCCCTTTATTCTTTAGCAATCCTTCGTTTGGAGACCAGATTCATGCTCAGCGTTGTCGATTTATTTGTAAAACTGCTTTAAAATTTTGCATTCTACTCAGGACAATAAAATTTTGATTTTGAAAACTTGAGATTCACAATTTGAGTGTTTATAATGCGTTGTTCACAATGGAGGACTGCAGTCGCCACCCAGGACTGCAGTCCTCCATTGTGAACACACACAATCCACAGTCGCCACTCAGGATTGCAGTCCGCAGTGAGGACTGTGGACTGTTGTGTGTTCACAATGAAGACTGCAGTCCGGGGTGGCGACTGTGGATTGTTACAATTTGAGTGCGGACTGCAGTCGCCACTCTCATCCAAAACTATTCACGGTGTTTATTTTTATTTTTTTATTAGTTTCTGTATTGCTCTTATAACCAAAATGAAGCTAAGTTCCAGAGCAACATTTTGGTACCAAAACATTAAGGATCGCATAATAATTTTGCGATCAAAAATTGCAAAAAAGATTACAATCCTCACTCACAATCCACACTTACAATCCACACTCAGGATGGTAAAGTGTGAATTGTGTATGTAGAATTTTTTCGGCGTGCGGTCAATTCGTCCACGGTCAATTCGTCCACGGTCAATTCGTCCACGGTCAATTCGTCCACAGGTCAATTCGTCCACAGGTCAATTCGTACACAAATTAATTTAAACTAGCTTTTTATTTATTTTTACTAGTTTTGGACATTAAAAAAGTGTTCATGGACGTTTTGTGTATGATTATTGATATTTTTGCGAATTTTTTTACTGAAGGCACCTATTAGATGCCACGTTTAGCTAACACAGTAAAAATGGTTTTTTTAATAGTGGAAATTTTGCTAAAAAAAAACTTGGTCACTTCTAAATTATTGTTCGTCTTATAAATGTGGGAATGAAAATTATTGGAATAAGTGCGACAGAAAGGATTCTAAAAGGGGCCACTAATCACACAAGGGCCACTGACAAGAAGATGTTGAACATAGTTTTGAATACTGGGGCCTACCGCATAAATAAACTCTGGTATGCATACATTTTCATGCATCCAGAGTATCTTTCGAGTGATTGGTGTCTAAGGTATGTGGGTGTGCGCATCTCAACTCCAAGCCCCCAAGCCCCCTGCGCCTCCGAAAGGGGCGCAGGGGGCTTGAGAGTTAGAGATGCGCGCACTCACTTACCTTAGACATGATTCCGAGAAGTACTCTTGATCATAAAATGCATATAGAGTCTCTTTTTGCCACGGCCCAGTAGAAAAACATGGTAAGACAGCCAAAATATACCAATATTTTCTCTCGATCATTATGTTCTATTGCAATGTTGATTTCTTTAAAAATGAGAAAAAATGTCCAAAGTTTACATGTAGGTAACATGTAGGTTCACGAGTCAATTTGTCCAGCTGGACAACATGAGTACAGCCTGAAAATTTGACAAGAGAAAACTAACTTTTTTTTATCTTTCCTAACGTACTTAGGGAATCATTTTTGGCCAAATAGAATTGATTTTATGCTAATTGAGAATAATTCTCTATATTTGGGGTCGAACTCTTTGGAGTGGGTACCAGTCTGAGGTATTGAGATTCTGGTTAGTCGAAATAGCATTATGGTCTCAACAAGCCGTTTTCAGCACATGATTTTTGGATGTATAAAAAGTTTGTTTCGCACTAAGAGATCATTAAATTTTGTGGACGAAATAACCGCACGCTGTAGGTAGGCGCCAAAGGATCATCCGTACAATTTTAGCCAAATCACTATGCATTCGCATGAACTTATGTAAACAGTCTATAAGCCTTTCAATCGACAAAATGTTTTATTTTGGCAAAACAGTCGCAATAACTCAACAGAAAACATATTTTCGGCTATCTCACAACAATTACAACAGCAATTAGAGAATATTTAAATTCCGCGCCATCCAATTCGTTCTTCTTGCCATTCAACGGATCCAGCTCCATTAAAGTACTCCATTAGCTTTTGTTGAATATTCTTGCCATCTTGAGTCACGTAGTTGCTATCTGGCGCAGCGCTTAAAAGTCCCTCTATTTGTTCTCTCCATCCTCCATTAGCTTGATCGTTTGTGTCGGCCAGATCTATAAGGTGAAACAGTTTGGAAAAAATTAAAGCCGAAAAGCAAACTTTGCGGTGAGCGAACTGCTGCGTGCCTAACATTGAAATTGTGTATGAATTTATGAATTTTGTATGAACAACATTTTTGAAAAAAATACAATGGTTTCTGTGAGCTAAAATTTTTCAAATGATTGTCATAAATACCTCCACGATATGTCATTTGAAAGCTCGCAATCTGCGCTTTCTCTGCACATGATATATAATAAATATATTGAAACAGCGGCATGTTTTACCTCTTTAAAGTGATATAGGCAAAAATCGTGACATAGATGGTTCACAACGGCCGCTGACTACCGTAGAGTAATTTTTTTTTCAATTTTCCTTGACCATCGTGCTCAGCGTAAAATTCTGCACAAGGATATACCATCAGGACGTACAGCGTTCCCGTGTTAACAATTTTGAAAAACATCAGGAATACATTACCCTGTATCTTACGTAGAAGTTTCCATCACTTTCTTTTGCGGCAAGTACAAAGGTCCTGTGCAAATGTAGACATTCCTATTCTTCTTGGCAAGACGCCTGAAAACGAAAAAAAAATCGAGCTGACAAAATCAAAATAGCATTCCGTTACCTCACATGTATTTCGACATCATTCCACTTGTCACAATTGAAACCTCTGCCTACTTGAGGAGACATGTTGGTTAGGAAGAAAGTCTGATCAATTTAATTCCGCGACTTTCGATGGTTGCCAGCCGCTGCCAGATGTCCTCTATCTAAAATTTTTGTAGTCGTCGTGAGAAAGGTCGTAGAGGCATACATTTTCTCGGACTTTCTGAATGATGGCGGAATTGCGCGTTGCTAGATCATCACTAGATCCTTTTTTCATTTCCTGCTTTGTTTGCATTGTTCGAAAATAGCACTAGAAACATAAGAGAATGAAGTGAGAGTACAGAAAAAATATGGATGTCACAAATTTGATGGCTAATTAATTTGTAATAAATCTTAATTGGATAAAAATATATAGTCTTTTGAAAAGACATCCTATCCAAAATGAACAACAATCCTCACTTCAAATGAAAACAATCCTCACTCAGTGCAGATTGTAAGTCCGCACTCTAACATTCCTATTGTGAACACACAACAGTCGCCACCTCACTGCGGATTGTAAGTCCGGACTGAGAGGTGGCGACTGCAGTCCACCATTGTGAACTAGGCATAACGAATTTTAAAATTTGACAGTAACCTTAAATTTAAAGTAAATCAGCTACACTAAGCTCAAGTGCGGTGTCAGAATTGATGATTTGCTAAAAGGTGAGAAAATTTTAAGAAGTTCGTGGTACAACCTCAGAAGCTATTTTATTTGTTTAAAGCCGTCCTATTTGCGAAATTTTTTTCAGCCATCGTGTTCACCGTGAAAGTCTGCAAAAAACACACAGCCTTACTAACAATACAACCACTCCAACTGGTTTTCCATTCCATACATCGCAACGGCAGGGTGTTAATGAATTAATGATTCGAAACCTAGAAGGACTTTGGCGCTACTCGGTTTTACCCCTCCCAAAAACAGCTACTCGGTTTTACCCCTCCCAATAATTTTTAGGCTTAGAAATTAGGCTTAGCCCTTAGGCTTTGGCCCTTAGGCTTAGGCTCAGGGTCAAACCATTACTAATACCAGCTTTTTTATTAAAAAGTATGGTTTTAGGTACCCTGAAATTATTGGGAGGGGTAAACCGAGTAGCTTTTTTGAGAGGGTATAAACGAGTAGCGTCGAGACTTTTATCTCTTCGGCTCTAAAAAGAAGCCAGACCAAAACTTCGCAAATTTTGATCAAAATCGTCATTTTTGACAATCGTCATTCAGCTGACTAGACTTGACCCCTCAGAAAATTCGCAAAGATTATTCCGATCTGATCTCAATGGATTTGTATTCAGGAAAATATTTTACTTAAAAAACGGAGACTTTTTTTAACTTTCGCTTTCAAATTTGATTACTTCAGATAAAAACGAGCAAAATTTTGGCCAAAATGAGTAGCTGTTCAATATTTCACCCCATGCCGAGTCAATTCTTATGCCTCTTACACAATGACGAGAAATCTTCAATCTTCAACCTCAACCTCAATCCGCCATTGTGTATGAGGCATTATTGATCTTTTGTTTGGAGAGCCGACTGTGCAGAAATTTTTTGTCTCGAATAGAAATAACTGATTTTGTTGTCATTCAAATAAGTTGTTTGATGTATATAAGCTCGTCCTTTTTCAGTGCTTTATTCTCGCTTCCGTGTGTGCTGCAAATCAGTCGCTCTCTTCTTTGCTCCTACTGCTCAGTTGGTCTTGTTATCGTCGTCGTCAACAACAAAGAAAAAGCCATGTTGCAGTACCTGATTCTAGGCTATGTCTGCTACGAGATCCATCGCCTGTCAAGTCTCAATCCAAGTGATGCCAACGCAGCTTTCAGTCATCCGCCTGCTCCTCCTGCCGCTGCTGATCCAGGTCAAGCCATTCCTCCTCCTGCTCAGGAATAGATGTGACCGCAGTCTCATTCTAATTTCTGAATCTCTTGTCTGTTGTGCCTGCATGCAGTGAATAAATTATGGTCTAGTGATGTTTGAAATGTCTGTTCTTCCATATAGCCTCGATTTTGTTAATTATACTCGTTAGATGACATTTTCTGGCCGCTTCGTAACTTTTCAATGATTATTTTCACGGTTTATTTACGTAGACTGTTTTCAATAATTAGAAAAGGATGGTCTCACTTCCCCTTGCTACCTTCCCTCTCTTCTGGGGCCAATTACCCATCTTTCCGATTTTCATCCTTCCCTATAAGTAAAATTAACCATAAAGACTGAAAAGTTTCAGAGCCAACAGGGATCGAACCTTAAGGGGGTGTCGGTTTATTTAGGTTCCACTGTGTTTTCCAATTTTGGAAAATTCTGTACTTTTATTCGGATCAGCGTGATATTATGAGACGAATATAACGTGGCTGTGAGTAAAAATCGGGTACAGTCAACTCCCGATTTAGTGTACACCCTGGGGACCGGCTCCAGGTGTACACTAAATCGGGAGTACACTAAATCGAGAGTCGACTGTAATACTTTTTTTGCACATAATTTACTCTTTTTTGTACAAAATTTTCTTTTGCCTTTTTCTCTAAAATTTTTTAAACTTTTTGCACAAAGTGATAAGCCCATCATGTAGCCCTACGATCCTATTCTCTAAAAAACTATAAATTCTTGAAAGACACTTTCAAAATTTAATTTAATTTATCAAAATTAACAAAAAATCAAAAGTATGGACTAACTTATTTTTTTGACTTGTTCCATACTTTCAATTTTCCGTGGAGCATTTTGAAATATCTTGCAAAAAGTTATACTTCGTAAGAAACTAGAATCGCAGGGCTACTGAAAGTTCAATCACTTTGTGAAAACCATCGGAAAAATAAAGTGGTAAAAGCAAAAAAAAAAATTAGGTCGACCGTAAAAATCAAGACCAAACCAGTAGAATTTTCGAGCATATGATGTTGGTAGTTTGGGTTGGAGACCAGAGAGTTGAGGATTGAGCCGAAGGAAAACACATTTCCGCCGAAGAATTTTCGGAGAGTAGGTGACAGCTCAAAAATATTCTGCGGGACTTCACTTAAACCACTAGTACATAAGTACTTGTGGTCACCGGTGGTGCTGGCTAGAAAAATGTAGTTGATATCAGTTTTATAAGAGGTGATCATAAATCAGTTACCTTCCAAGAAGATGAGCCGATCGGCAGTCTTAATCCAGGTGAGCTCTGATTTAAGGGTTCTCTTGCTGATCACTATTGATCCGTTGTAGTTTCGCTCAACAAATTTGGCTGTCTCATTGCTTTTCCAGTTAGTGAACCGAATGGTTGTCTGAACATTAAATTGAATGGCCGTAATCATAGCCGAGGTCTACTTTTAGAGTCAACTTTTTCGTAAATTTAAAAAATGTCAATCTTTTTCTTAATGTTTATTTACAAGGGTCGGCAGGCGCCTATACAGACATTTTTGCAACAGACAATACTTAATTGCTGACAGCAAATTCGTGCTTAGCGTGCTCGATTTGCTTACAAATGGCTTTTAAAATTCAAACTTGACCGCCTGACTTTACTGCCTCCTAAAAAGCTCTTCTTTTATGAAATTTCCTTTTATGGAAACTGCAACGAAAAAAACCGAAAATGGGTAATTCTGTTTCATTCTGGTTGGACCGTTTTCTAAAATGGCCTGGTTGGCCACAAAGAGATTCCTTATGAGGATTTAACTTCCAGCCATAGTAGTCTCTCCGCAGTGGCTAACTCACTCTGATACCCAGGCTGGCGTCGGGTTGTTTAAAAATAGCAGCAACGGCACTTGATTTCAGGAAAAAAAGGCACAACCGAATATAGCCAAATAACTAAAGCCAGTTTAAATTGCTAGAGTAATCGTGTTCCTTTTCTGTGCAAAACACTAACCTAATTCCTTACTATGAAAAGTTAAATCTCACCTCATATTTATTTCCAAACTTCATCTTTTCTGGGTGGGAAAAGGTGATTCTTTTATCTCGACTGAAAAATTTTCTCTCGGCATTGTATTTCGATAGAATAGCAGAGTTGTAGAGTTAAAATAGCCAAGAAAATTGATTGTAAGATATGCTCACTCATCAGAAAAAGTATCTACAATAATGATAAACTTATTGGCTCTATATGTGTTCTAGAGTGCACCCAAAAAATATGCCTTGGTTCCCCCTGTCGATTTTTTTTTGCGAAAAAGCTTTTTCTTCTAGTTTCAGAAGCTTTTAATAACACTTTTAACTATTTTGAAGCAAACAATTTTTTGGTGTAAATGTCTAAGAAATTGTTGCCTTGGTCCCCCAAGCTGACATAGGCTTACGCAAGGGCCAGCGCATGCTAGGACGAACTCAAACATGTTTTTCATACTTCTTTAAGCTTCAAACAACATCTTTCAGTCTGTCCTAACAGACGCTGGCCTACCCTTGTCTGAAGCTTAAGCCTGAAAAATAACAATATTTTGAGAACAACAATTTGCGCCGAAAAACCACAGGGGGGATCAAGGCATATTTTTGGCTTTAAGTACTTTCCCCCGTCAAATTACTCTTTTACCCCGTCAAATCGTAAAAATTTGTTTTTTTGACTATTTCTTAAACTTTTTCTTTCAATTTTTATAAAGTTTTATACCAGCATGTAGCCCGGGATCTCAGCTTTCCAACCAGCTATTAACTAATTCATTGAGATATTAAAAAATTAGAGAAAAAAGTCATTTTTTTGAAAATTTTGGTCCATAAAAAGACTTTTTCTCCAATTTTTTAAAATCTCAGAAATTCAGTCGATAGCTTGTTAGAAAGCCGAGATCCAGTGCTACATTTTAATGTAAAAATGTTGAGAGAAATTAAAACTTTTGGAGATAAAAACACATTTTTACGATTTGACGGGGTAAAAGAATAATTTAATGGGGCAAAAGAATAATTTGACGGGTAATACAATTTGAGCTTATTTTTTTTGGGTGCACCCTCGAACACATTCAGAGCCAACTTGTTCGTGAACAGCAAGTCATAATAACTACTCTATTATAGCTGACAAAACCCCTTTGGCCAATTTACTTCAACCTTTTTACAGAAATCACAAGGCAGCGCTGCTACACCGACCCAATTTATAAACAAAACATGGCAAAAAGAAGTGAGAGGTATCGAAACCTAGTTGATTGCCGAGCAAACACCACCAACAGATGCTATAAAAGCTAGTCGACAGCGATAAAAGCCAGAGAGTTCGTGTTGGACGGATTTAATTTTGACTCCATTCTCAAAACCATATTAAATTACACACAGTAGCGCAGAATATTTAGAGAAAAAGCTTACCTTATGGATACGCAAAAGTACAGGGTGTCACAAGCAGTGTTGTAAATCGCAGCGTTGTAAATCCATTCATTTCGGACCCGAAAATACAAGGAACAGTGGTTAAAAACTTATCTATGGAATGACCTGTTACAGTGTACTCCAGCCCAAGAATACATTTTCTTCTAGTCGTATTTGCCTAGTTTTCGACAGCTGAACAAATAAGCAGGACAACTGGCTTATTTGTCTAGATAGTTGTCTGTACAATTGTGTGTCACAACCAACCCGCCATCTTCGGCTTACACAAGATTCAACGAAATGAAAACCCCCTTCAAACTGACTAAATTTTTATTATGCGGTTCATAAATAACACAGCCAAGAGCATTACAAACAACAACTACAGTACTAACGAAATTGTGCATCCAAGATCCTTCCTCAGCAGTTTGAATGACTTAGGAGAGCCTGAAGTTGCTTCACTTGCGCATCCTTTTCTTCGCTCTGACGCACAGACTCTTGCAGTTGAGCACGCAGAGCCTCATACTCTTTCCAACCATAGTCCAGTCGCTGCTCCAGCTCTTTGACGGTCTCTTCCAAGATGGTCTTGCTCGGCTCCTGCAAATAGAATTAAAATTCTCAAACTGCACAGCAGATAGACTAAGTAATACTGCTTAATACCTGCTTCGAAATTAGCATATTTGCTGCCTTGAGTTGGGTAGCCTCCACCGTCAACGCATCTCGCTGCTGCGTCAATTCTTTTATCTTTTGCTCCTGAGTTTCGATTGTGTTCTTATAGGTAGCAATGAGATCTGTTTGCGCTTGCTGATCAGTCATGAATTCACCATATGGGCGGAAGACCTTCAGCAGTTCATCTAAAAATAAAAAGAGCTTACTTCATAAACTTTGTGACCGACTTTGTCATGTCACACACAATCAGCCACCGATATCAACAGTAGATGCCGTGGACATAGTGACCAAATTTTTATGAAGTGGATGGCGTCCCGTCCGCCGTTCGTTCCATGGGTTGGCACCCCACATTCTACACCAGTAAACAGGCCGTCTACCGCTCAGTGGCAGGAGCCGGTTTGGCCACCAGGACCAATAGAAACGGTCTTTGTACCAAAAGTTAACTGTAGGGAAAAATAAGACAAACAGATTGAAAAACCTTCTAGACCTTCGAGGAATTTATGGAGCTTCTCGAACTGCTGCTTCAGATTTCTTTCCGTTTCCTCTGCCGGCGCTTCTCCTGCCAACGAGCGAATCTTAGTGCGGCGGCTCTCAGCAGTCTCCATAGATGAAACGATGATCCTTATGATTTGCACGACAAAGATGAAGTTGGCGATCTTCTGGCTAGTCCATTCAATGCTGTCCGGGCCTAAGTCTTCCACATATCCAGGCTGCTGCAGCACACATTCGAAGGCTGAATGAACGACCCAGCCACCGCTGTCAGATTCTTTATCAGGCTGAATAACGAAATTTTTTGAGAACAATCCTCAATTTCAACATAATTACCTTTCTTCACGAAAAAGTTGCTGGTAACAGGATTGTCTTTGAGCATATTAAGCATCACGACCATACAATCTTCAACCACAATGCCTATAAATAATGAACGTTTATAGCACATGAAAAGTTCAGGTCATATCCAGAGATGATATTTCGATCTTATTTGTCGAAAAATAGGATATTTTAATATCCTATAATATCCCAATATCCTATTTAGGATATTTATCCTAAATAGGATAAATATTCTATTTAGGATAGTGAGAAGTATCCTAAGTAGGATAAATATCCTATTTAGGATAAATATCCTAAATAGAATACTGGGATATTACATATATTGAAATATCCGAAAATATCCTAATTAGGATGGAAATCTCATCCCTCTCACCCACATGGCTCATATCTAGGTAGCTTTGAGTGTTTAATCGGTTTTCCAAGAATTGCATTGCCAATTTTCACATTTTCGGTAGGGCACTACCGTACTTACCATTACAGCACCATCGATTTAATCCGCAGTATAAGAAACAATTTTGTTGTCATCCTACATTGAGCAATTGTGGTAGGATTTCATAGGCCCCGATACATTCTCTAACTTTCGGAGCCAGTTTTATTCTTCTATCCGTGTATTTTATTCTTGAATTTAGTACAGTAAATTAGCTCTTGTGTTAAAATGAGGCATAATGAAGTTGTTCTCGAATGAATTCATGATTTTTCTTATTTTAAATTTTTTGACTTTTCTGGGGTTATTACCGTATTACCGTATTTCTTCTAATTGCCGCCCCGGGGCGCTTATTTTTCGATCGACCTCTAGTGGGTGGGAGGCGGTGGGCTTATTAGAGTCGTTTTGTAATTTTTGGGTGAAACCCTAAAATTTAAAATGCAGAATCAGAGGGGGTGGCAATAAGAGGAAATATGAAAAAATAGCTTCGAAGATTTGGCCTTTAAAAATATTGAGCTTGGAAATTCAATGTAGGAAACGCTGAACTAAATCCAAAAATCATTCCACGAAAGAATCAAAGACACAGAGTCAAGAAAATAAAACTTACTATCCAGCGGCTCTTTCTCGATCACCAAAAAGAGAAGTCGGAAAGTATTTTCGTAAGCCAAAAGACACTGTAGGGCGCTGTTTCCACGGCTTAGTTCGCTGAGCATGAGAACCACATCGTTTCGAATAAATTCTCGCTCCTCCTGCAGCAGGTCGACGATCTTTGAAACACCTGAAGGAACACAGTGAAGAAATAACAAACAGCGAACGGCACCAACCCATAGGAACATTCATAATAGCTTGTTGCACATCACAGGCATCATCTCTCATCAGAGTATTCAGCAAGTTGATTGCGTTCCTACAAACAGCTGTGTTGACGGTCGAAAATTGAAGCCGAAACTAACTTTCGAATAGCGAAGTCGTTGCATTCCAACTGCTTGATGATTGAGCCCATAACACTGACCTCGAGCACCACAGGCGACGATTCTTTATTTTGTTTCTCCATCAGATTGTCGATTTGCCAGAAACTGAACAGAACCCAATAAAACATATGTTCCGACATCTATGGACATATGTCCAAAATATAAATGTCCGGACATTTAAAGGGCCTGACCTCTTCCTACTCGGTGGTCCCCGCCAATTCAAAAATTTTCCCTCGATCATTGGACTTCTGTACGGATTTTTTCGCCACGTTTCTAACAAAACTAGGCCTGAAATCAAATTTTAGGCTTAGTTTTGTTAGAAACCTAGCGGAAAAATCCGTACAGAAGTCCAATGATCAAGGGAAAATTTTTGAATTGGCGGGGGACCACCGAGCAGGAAGAGGTCAGGCCCTTTAAGCAACCCTAGTTCTGCCGGATAATTCATGCAAACAACCAATTAAAGTAGTCATCTACTTGGCGCAATTTTTTTAGATCCCAAATTCTGTTTTCTGCACTAATTTTAGCATGCTGAAGACGGGGCTGTACCCGAAATTTAAGCGGCATCTTGCTAAGTGGTCGATTTGCTAAGCGGTCGTTTTGCCAAGATTTTTTTTGCTAAGCGACAAATTGCTAAGAATTTATTTGCTGAGGCATTCCTTTCTTAAAGAGCCTGACCTCTTCCTACTCGGTGGTCCCCCGCCAATTCAAAAATTTTCCCTTGATCATTGGACTTCTGTACGGATTTTTCCGCTAAGTTTCTAACAAAACTAAGCCTAAAATTTGATTTCAGGCCTAGTTTTGTTAGAAACGTGGCGAAAAAATCCGTACAGAAGTCCAATGATCGAGGGAAAATTTTTGAATTGGCGGGGGACCACCGAGTAGGAAGAGGTCAGGCCCTTTAAAGGGGCATACCAGCGCGTTACACGGGAAATTTCAAATTTTCA
Source organism: Ditylenchus dipsaci (assembly GCA_004194705.1). NCBI lineage: Eukaryota > Metazoa > Nematoda > Chromadorea > Rhabditida > Anguinidae > Ditylenchus > Ditylenchus dipsaci. The sequence continues at coordinate 248,048 of SADC01001015.1, forward strand.
AAAGGCGGGGACCAGGCATATTTAAACGAGAATTATTTTTAAATACAAATTTGTCATTTTATATAAAAAGCTATGCATCATGTTGGAACCGAATCCACGTGGATGTACCAACCCCAGGTTTTGGGGTTTCAGTAGGTGGAATCGCAATTTTGGGTTCATCAAACACGACTCACCACACGACTTCACACATGATAGCATGGTCTATTTTTGAATTTTTAAAAATTTTGATTTTTCTGGTCATCCAGGAGGATACCCACATGGACTAGGTGGTCCAAGTGGACGACCACTTGGTTTGATTGGTTTAAGCTAAGTCCCCAATAGAGCTCTTTTATTCTCACTCGCACTCTTCCTTTTCTCGTTCTGGCCATCTGTCTGGCCAGGTGAAGAATCAGTTTTGATAAGACAAAAAGTGCGATTCCAAATTTTCTGGTCATCCAGGTGGACACCTACCTGGACCAGGCGGTGCCTGCCTGGACCAGGCGGTACCTACCCCAAGTTTTGGGTTTTGGTAGGTATACTCAAAATTTCGATCTTATCAAACACGATTCATCGCACGATTTTGCATATAATAGAATGGTTTGTTTTGGATTTAAATAAATTTTTTATTTTTTAGGTCATCCAGGTGGACACCCACATGGACTAGGCGGCACCGACCGCAGGTTTTGAGGTTTTCGGTAGGTGAACTCAAAGTTTTTGTCTTATCAAACACAATTGACCACACGATTTTACATATGATAGCATAGTTTATTTTTTGAATTTTCGAAAATTGCAAATTTGAAATTGACAGTGTAACGCGCTGGTATGCCCCTTTAAATCCCGATTTGCTAAGAACTTTTCTGCCTTTCTGTACTTTCCCTTTTTCTCAATGTTCTGAGAGGGGATTACGGACATTTTTCCGCCGATTTTTTTTTTGTTTTTTACTGATTTCAAGCGACAAATTGCTAAGATTTTTTTGTTAAGGCGCCCATTTGCTAAGAATTTATTCGCTAACACGGGCTTTCAAGACAAAGAAAAATCGACGCTACTCGTTTATACCCCTCCCAAAAAAGCTACTCGGTTTTAACCCTCCCAATAATTTTTTAGGGGTACCTAAAACCATACTTTTTAATAAAAAAAGCTGGTATTAGTAATGGCTTGGCCCTGAGCCTAAGCCTAAGGGCCAAAGCCTAAGCCAAAGCCTAAGGGCTAAGCCTAATTCTGAAGCCTAAAAATTATTGGGAGGGGTAAAACCGAGCAGCTGTTTTTGGGAGGGGTAAAACCGAGTAGCGCCGAAAAATCGGCAATTGAGTTTTTACTGAAATTCGAATTTATTTGTCTCGACAGGAAAGTTCTTCTTATGTTTCTTTGAGAAAATGACTTGTTCACTTTAAAGTGGCGAATGTTTGGCGCTACTGTCATATACCCCCCCCCCCAAACCGACTTTTTAGGGATGGTCAAAAACCATTTTTACACAATAATTTCGCCATAAAAGGACCAGAAAAGCAATTTAAATGGGATTGCGGGCTGTATTGGGAGGGGAAGAGAATAATACAGGGGCCACTTCTCGAGATGGTTGGGATCCTTAGAGTAATAATTCTCTAAGCGTCTAAGGGTACTTTCAAACCCAAAAACTTGTGGTGCAAGCATAAGTATAAGTACTTTTCATGGTCGTGGGCTTGCAAAAACGGCAAAAAGTGGGCTTAAATACAAAAATCTACCCAAAATCCAGGCTGAAATCCGCCATGTAAAAATTAGAGGGCAAGGAATTTTTTTAAATAGTAACATCAATTATACATGTACATTCTTAAAAGAAAGCCAAGATATTGTACTTGAAGGTTGCGTTGAGATATCCGACATAAGATTGCAAAAATGGCAAAAAAGTTGGACTTAAAGGAGCATACCAGCGCGTTACACGGTTAATTTCAAATTTGCAAAAGGCGGGGACCAGCCATATTCAAACGAGAATTAATTTTAAATGCAAATTTGTTATTCTGTAAAGAACAATCCTATATACTAAAGAGAGTTTGTGTCCGTCCGTCCGATTTTGTCTCAAAATGTCTCAAAATTGTCGTTTAAAAGTTGGTCTCGAGAGGATTTCATTACAGCGAGAGTTTTGTCGCTTGCTCATTATTATTTCTTGCGCATGTTGAGCAGTTGGCTCTCTGAGATAATTTCGTGCTCGAGTCTCATCTTTCTCATGGTTGTTTTGTAAATCATCCAGATACTTGGATAAAATTTTTATTTTCTGAAGAAATTTTTGTGCTCGAGCCTTTTTAAATTCTTTTGAGAATTTCTTGATTCAAATATGATTCATACTACAGTCCAGGTGCTCAATAATGGTAAATACTTGAAGTGCTTGGACTGTACTGTGGTTCATGGTTGTATCTCAAACTGAAGAATGAATAAGTCAAGATATTTAAGGGTAAGACTGTGGTTCATGATGCGATCTCATTGTTGTTTTAATTTTTTCCTAATTTTTACTCAAGCATGTTTTTTTGTGTGAATTGTATTCGACCTTGACTCAAGTATGAATCACGTTATATTCCAGCTGCCACAATAATGGTAAATATTTGAAGTGGTGGGCTGTGCGGTGATTTATGGTTGATTCTCAAAGTAAAATGCAACAAAGTAGAGGTACTTGAGAAAAAGCGTGACTTCAAGCATGCTATCGTGGATCATAATTAAACCTTCATGATTACCTCTTCTCATGTTACATGGTCATGTTTCACGTGTCATGGTTATGTCTTTGTCTCATAGTTATGTTTTAACAACATCTCTCACAGTCCTGTTTCATGTGACTTTGTCATGGCTCATTTCTCATGTTAAATGTCCCTATGATGATGTGTCACGTGTCATTCTTTTGTTGATTCGACTTACTGCTTAAAATAAGTTGTGGTCATTATTTATTCGTATAATTTTCAGGTGCTCATGTCAGGAGTCGTCTATTCTCACTATTCAAGCGTTCGAACCGACGGCTGTCTTTTGGTGTCTGGTTGTAGCAAGCTTTCCTGCCTCAAGAATGAAGTTCACTAAATCACAGTGATATCATTGTCTGTATTTGTTTGTCAATAAACTTTGTGGGGTTTAGCAATGTCTGGTTCCCTGTATGGTCTTTCATGTGCGGTATTGCAATATAGATGCGTCGTGTCCATGCATTATTAATTGCTTTATCTGTAAAACTAAAGGGAGTTGGTTGACTTCGAGATGTGAATTCCCTGAGTCGTTTCGTGTTTCATTTGTGCATTGTTAGCATCATAAGTATTCACCTTGCTAACATGGTTAAATCACGTTTTCTCTACCTCTACTAGAGAAGTATTTGTATGCTTGTCCGCGCGCTTTTTAAAAGTGACTCAGAATTTTCGGTCTCGAGAGTAGTCTTTTGACACAAAACGAAAGCTTTTGTGAATTCTGCGAAAGGAAAAACACGCTTTGTCAGCTGTGTGAAAAGTGGTTATTAATCAATTTATTTTTAAAAGTAAAAATTCTCGAAGACGCTGTGAGCAAGCACGAATAGATAAACCACTGTCTAAATGTTTTTCTGTTTTTTTATCAAGGAAATATGAGCAGTTGACTCTTTCAAAAAATATTCATGATTGAATTCATGTATTACTTCTGACTTTGTAAATCATCCAAGAATCCGAATGAAACTCCGAATCAATAATATCAGTAAGACTATCATTTTTTTTCGACTTATTGTGAATCATCTAAGTACTTAGATTGAATTTCAATTTCGGATTGAATCTTTTGGACTTGAGTCTTTGGATTTTTTTTGGAAGATTTCTTAACTCAAGTATGGATCATAGTTCAGTCCAAGTGCTTCAATAATGGTAAATACTCAAAGTGCTTGGACTATACTGTGATTCATGGATGTGTCTCAAATATGCAAAAAGAACGTCTCAAATATACGTCTGTATTGTCTGTGTGTCCTGTGCACCTGCGTAATGTGGAGCGTATAATGTGAGATGTCACACGTTTCCTATGTCGCGTCGTACATGTTTTTCTATATGTCTCATGTTCAATGTCTTATGTGTCATGTTCATGTAGCATGTTTAAACTGAGTACTAAATGGCTTCTGTATACTAAATCCTACCCGATAATCATTTAAGAATCATTATTTTTTTCTTTGTAATCTTATATGCGAAAAAAGTTGTCTGTATGTCAGTCATCGCGAAATTTTGAATGCCACAAAATGTTTTGTCTCGAGATAAGAATAAAAAGTAATTTTTTTCTCGAGTCTTTGGTAGCGAGAGTCGTTATTAGTACTTTTTTAAGTGTGACGAGAAGTCGGCTCTCTCGAATTAAGTTTGTGGTCGAGACTCAGTGAGACGGAGATGCTTTTTTCTCGAATTTTCGTGAATCATCCAAGTACTTGGATTGAGTTTCAATATTTGATTGAATATTTTGAACTCGAGTCTTTTAATTTTTTTGAAATTTTCTTAACTTAAGTATGAACCATAGTTTCTGTGTCGTGTGTAGTATGTGCATATCTTACGTTATATTTGCTCATGTTTGGATCAAAGGAAATTTATTAATTATGTTTTGAGAATATGTTTGAAATTGAATCGTGAGTCTTCTTCATGGAGAATTTTCGTGGTATTCTCATTATCGCTTCTTGAGTATCTGGAGCAGTTCAGAAGACGCTGTTACAAGTTTCGCCACAGAAAAAAAACTAACGCATTTTTAAATCATGCACAACATAAATATACCTTTATCAATCCCCACACACACGTCTTGAAAAGTTAGCAAATGGAGTAATTCTGTGAGTCTCGGAAAGGACCTCATAGCTCACGGATCATGTTTCGGTTATGTGTGTTTATGAATCCCGTAACACAAAAAGACGCTTTATGAATGTCACCAGAGAGTACAAAGCGAGCGCTTTTAGAATCTCGCGCCAGAAATAGATGCTTTGTCAGCTGTGTGAAGAGTAGATAAGTAATTGAGAGTGACGGTATATGATTATAGTTATCTCAGATTTGATTTCATAGATCTTAAGATCTTAAAATTTTTTGAAGGTGAAATAGTCGAAAAGTGAATTAAAAATTCTACAGAAATATTAGCAGGAAATAAATCGAAAAATGCTACAGAAATATCAGCGAAACATATATCGAAAAATGCTGCGAAATTATTAACGAAAATAAATCGAAAAATGATTCGGGAGAGTCGGCTGAAAATAAAACCCGCCCGTAGGGCGGGCAAGCTTTAGACTCTGACTAGCATTATTCTCATCATTTGCAGGTTGTTTCGTCCATCTTTATTATTCGGGTGTTGGAACTGATGTCTGCTTATACGTCATTGGTGGTGTCAAGCTTTTCTCTGAATGCTCAAGAATTAAGTCCCAAAATGTCTCAGTATTAATTTCATGTATGTGTGTCTTCGTCAATAAAATTTAATTTTCTTATGTACCTATTGTCCTCTGTGCCTTTTTAGCCTCTGTGTCATGTGTAGTCTCATGTGTCATCTGTCTGAGTGGCTTGCTCTAAGTTCAAAATCACAGGAGATTAGTTGACTTTTATTTTGAGATGAGAACTCTTTGACTCTTTTTCATCGAGACTGTCGTATTTTTTGCTCTTAGGGAACGCGGAGCGATCGGCTCGCTTTCGTCGTTGACTTTCATGTATTTCTTCTTGGCTGTTCGTGAACCACCACCACAAGAAGCACAACGAAATAAGTAAAACCTTGCTGCAAAATTCCAGCATCAAACAGAGCGAATGCTTCTATAAATCGTCCATAGAAAAAAACGCTTTGATATATTCCTATGCGAAAAATGGTTTTGTTCATTATCGCTTCTTGGTCTGTTCAAAATACGATTTTACAAGCCTGACCACAGGAAAAAATAGAAATGCTTTTGTAAATCATGCAGAGCAAGAATATGCTTTTATAAATCTCTGCACCCACATCTAAAAGGATTAGCAAATATAGTAAACTGAAACGAGTCAATAGCTCAAGGCTCATGTTTCGGTCGCACGGCTCATTCTTCAATTTGTCGCTTTAATTTCAATTGCCTGTATTTGTTTGTCAATAGAAATTTATGTTTTTTGGTTGTCTGTGTTCTGTGTCGTGTGTAGTATGTGCATATCTTAGTTCATATTTGCTCATTTTTGGATCAAAGGAAATGGATTTATTATGTCTCGAGAACATGTTTAAATTAAATATTTTCTCGAGTCTTCTTCAAGAGAATTTTGTGTGTTCTCATTATCGCTTCTTGAGCATCTGGAGCAGTTTAAAAGACGCTTTCACGAGTCTCGCCACAGGAAAGAAGACAAACGCTTCTGCATAAATACGCATTTATCAAATAGCAACACACACACACGTCTTAAAAAGTTAGCAAATGGAGTAATTCTGTGAGTCTCGGAAAGGACCTCATAGCTCACGGCTCATGTTTCGGTTATGTGTGTTTATAAATCCCGCAACATGAAAAAGTGCCTTTATGAATCTCACCAGAGAGCATAAAGCGAACGCTTTTGTAAATCTCGCGAGTCGCGACAGAAATAAACGCTTTGTCGGCTGTGTAAAGAGTGGATAAGTCATTAAGAGTGATGGTATATGACTGTAGTTTTCTCAGATTTCATAGATTTTTAAAATTCCTTTGAAAGTGAAATAAAACCATTCTACGGAAATATCAGCAGGAAATAAATCGAAAAACGCAACAGAAATATGAGCGGAAAATATATCGAGAAATGCTGCGTAAATATCAGCGAAACAAATTCGAAAAGTGCTACGAAAAAATCAGCGGAAAATAAGACCCGCCCGTAGGGCGGGCAAGCGCTAGTAAGTTATGAAAAAACACTGTCAGTCTAATAACATGGGTAGCTCGGTGGTAATGTGCTAATGTAGTCCGAATATGGTCGAGTTCGGTTCCAGCATGGTGTATAGCTTTTTGTATAAAATGACAAAGTTATATCTAAAATAATTCTCGTTTGAATATACCCGGTCCCCGCCTTTGCGAATTTGAAATTGCCAGTGTAACGCGCTGGTATGCCCCTTCAAACACAGAATTGGCGACCACCCACATGCGAACTACTATATAGAGATATAGTCGTCTGTTCAGCAAACACTACATACCAGGGCTGCATCGGATATGAAAAATACCGGATCGGATATCGGATATTCAAAAATATCGGATCGGATATCGGATATCAAAAAGTGCCGGTATCGGTTATCGGATATCGGATTTCGGATATTTCAAAATTTTCTCGTAAAACACTTTATTTGCACTTTGCTATGGTTCCGTTCCTTTCAAAAATGCATCCCATTTTTGTTCGTTAAGCATCTGAAAGCCATAAATGTAAGCTTGGAAGAACAAGACAAATAAAATGCAGGAGAAAATCGTGTAAAAATGACCGCAAAAGAATTCGTTTTCACCTATTTTTAAAAATAAATTCAAAAAATTATTCAAAAGTTTTTTTCAAAACAGCCTCTCTTTATCCGATTTTATCCGAAAATCGGTCATTTTTTCGGATATCGGATGTGAAAAAGTGCCGGATATCGGATGTCGGATATCCGATGCAGCCCTGCTACATACCATTTGAAAAAGTAAGAAAAAATGCTCCAAAGTAAAATAAAACAAAGTCTTCAAAACAAAGTCATGGCCCAAATACTATATAAAGATTTATGGACTTTTAAAGGTAAAAATTACGCAACATCAAAATATCAACATTAGAAAAATTCCAAGTCTATTATTTTATCATCTAAAATATGGTGCCGACTGCCTGTTTGAGTTGTTGGTGTTTGAACGAGCCATTTGACTGAGACTTCTTTTAGCCCTTTCGACCATTCCTCTTTGTTGTCATGAGCTGAGGGAGGTAGTATGCGGTAGTCCCGCAAATACTTCTCATAGGCAGTCATCTCCTTGGCTAGGCATCTCTCTGGCTTCGCTGCTCCAGGATCTGAACAGCTGCATATGGTCAAAGAATAGGCGAACCCAGGATTTTCTGACGGGGGGGGGGGGTGTTAAATAGGCTAAAAATCATGACGAAGGAGGGCTAAAAATGCAGAAAAAGCTAAATAGGGCTAAAAAAGGCTAAAAATCATAACGGGGGGGGGGGTCTATAAGCCCGCTAGCACCACCACCCCCCCCCCCCTGGTACACCTATGGGTCAAAGTGAAAGTTTGGTGAAAAGTAAAAACCTGGAAATGCTCGTTGTGCTGGAAGTTGGCTGGCATTTGAAGTGGCACAACCAGTGGAGAGGAAGTTGCTTGGCAGACAGGGATTGAGTTTGGTATACCAGCCAGGGGAAGAAAGGCCTGGCCTGCCAGATCATCGTAAGACATGACATCATGGTCGAGCACAGTGAGGCACAGACAAGCTCCATTGGTGAAAAAAGTTCCTCGGGAACAGCTCTGAAAATGAAGAATTTATTGTATGAAAAATGGAATGGGGCAAATGGTTGGCCATTTTGAATTTGGACATTTGTTGTCATACCCGGCCATTTTAACAAGCATTTCTATGATTAAAAATCTGCCAAGATAAGACAAATGGATGGCCATCTTGAAATGGCTATACCATGTTCTGTCATGTGGCCATGAAGCCAATTCACAGGGAATTTACTAGACAGCCCTAGCCTTATTATAAATGGCTTGTTGGTGGGCTGTTTGAAATAGCATGTTTTTTGTTGTGTAATTCAATCTAATTTATTCAGAATGACCCTTTCGGATTGGAAGTTCCAATGCTGAGTTTAGAGCTGTGCAATTTTCCGGAAAATTTCTGTAATCAGCAATCATGTCAGGATTCCTGCTAAAAATTACGAGGCATATTTTTGGAATAGTTTGAATCAATTTTGTCTTTAAATGGCTTTTATTAAATTTTCACAGCAAACTTTAATTGAAGCCACGATAAGGCATTCATAAATTAGGGTCGAATCGCTTCGTTTGCGTACTTTGCCAGCTGGGATTTTCTCTTCTGTTTTTTACATGCTATACCTTTCGTAGATCATGAATCCTTCACGTGTCCTGATTTCACTGTACATCCATTTTTATAGCAAGCAAAAGAATTGTGCACCGAATTTGACCGACTTCAAACTGTTTTAAGCTATGGAAACAAATCGGTGAGTTTTGATTTTCTTGGTTATGCAGTGCTAAACCGCCCAATCTTTAGATGGATGCGATTGTCTCTACCATGGACGCTGAGCTAAATTTCGCGATTCAATCTTCGACCACTGGCCGGCAGCTCTTCGATGAACTGACAAAAGCAATTGGACTGCGAGAGACATGGTACTTCGGGCTGCAATACATCAATAACAAGGAAGTTAGCGCATGGCTGAAGCTGGACAAGAAGTACTGAAACAAGAATCTCAGAAAAGGGCTCCGCTGCATCTCAAGTTTCGAGCCAAGTTCTCCCTGAAAGTGTGGAAGATGAGATCATTCAGGATGTCACTTTGTATGTCTAACTTGATGTCCATTCTGTTCGAGCATTTGAAAAATTGTCATTTTAGCGTCTATTCTATCTTCAAATCAAGGAATTTGTCTCCGGTGTGATCTACTGTTCCGCTGAAATCGCGGTTCTATTGGCCTCCTACGCAATGCAAGTGAAATATGGTGACTTCGATAGCAATCAGCACAAACCGGGATTTCTCGACTCTGAGCGTCTTCTACCAATCGCCGTTTCCAGCAATATAAACTAAGCAACGAAGAATGGCATAAGCGAATCATGGCGTGGTGGGGCGATCATCGAAATATTCATCGGGAATTCGCCATGATGGAGTACCTGAAAATTTGCTCAAGACTGGAGACTTATGGCGTCAGCGTAATAATTTTTGTAATCTGTTTATCTTACCACTGCCGAGATCACTTCTTTTCAGTACTTCGAAATTCGCAATACAAGGGTTCAAAATCTATCTAGTGTAGATGCGCTTGGCTTGAGTGTCTATGAGAGAAGCAATAAAGTGACTGCTAAGGTATGATTCGGTGGTTAAGTGTCAAATGATTTGCATCTTTTAGGTGGCTTCCCGTGGTCCGAGGTCCGAAACATCTCTTTCCGAAACAAAAAGTTCGTCATTAAGCCGGTCGACCGTGGTTCGACTGTAAGTTTATGGTTTTATATGCGTGACTATGTTTGTCTTCGTTTTAGCACTTCGTCTTCTACGCTTCTGATGTCTCTGTCAACAAGCGGATCCTCTCTCTGTGTATGGGTAATCACGAACTCTACATGCGTCGCCGTAAGCCTCTGCCAGTGGAAATGCAGCAATTGAAGCAGCAAGCTGATGAGGAAAAGATGCAGCGCCAAGTAGAGCAAGAAAGGCTTATCAGAGAAACAGAAGCCAGAGAATCCGCCGAAAAGAAACAACGAGAGTACGAAGAGGAAATGCTTCGAATGAAATTGGAGATGGACAAAATGCAACATCAGTTGGAACAGGATTCGATCATCACCAGTTAGCAGCCAGAGAAGCGCCGATCAGAGACAAAAGGAGTGCGAAGAAGAGATGCGTCGTTAATGGAAAACATGGAGAATCTGCGCCTTCAGTCGCCCAAGCAAGCCATCGTCCAGTGGAAGAGAATCAAGCCGTTTTCCATGCCAAGCCAGATCAGTCGCCTATGTCTCCGCTTCTCTACGTTGCGCTAAATCCAGATCAGTCTGCAGAAAAAGGTGCTGTACATTCCAAGCCAGTTGTGTCTCCAAAGTATACCCCTGAGCATAAAGAGCAGAACTCAGTCCAATTGAATGATGTAATTTTTCTGTCTTTAGTGATTGATAATCCGCTTTGCCTGACTTTCTAATGAGAATTTTTTTGCAGCATAAGCCAGGATCAGCTGGGAAGGAAAGGGAGCAAATCAAGTCAGCGGAGAAGAGCAAAGATGTCAAGAATAAACTTGAGGTCGCATTTCCTGCTCAACCTTTTCTAGGGTTACAAACCCTACGTTTCAGATACTAACGAAAGAGCTGGAAATGGTCAAGGAAACCGACAGAATGGAGGACATCGACAAACAGCATCTGGAGAACAAGAAAGCAGGCCGTGACAAGTACAAGACTTTCCGACAAATCCGCAGTGGGAACACTAAGCGCAGGATCGACCAGTACGAGAACATGTAAGAAGGTGGCCAAAAAAGAAATGTGGAAGAATCTAGTTATCCGCTATGAACACTATATTCCCCTCTCGTTTGACTATTCTAATGCGTTTCAATTGTGTGTGACCTCTTTGATCAATAAAACATTGTGTCTCGTTTCCAAATAAGCACTGTCAGAGGCGTAGTCCTGGAATTCCTGAAATCAGCTGGCTTGAGGTGTGTGCTTAAGCGGGCCACGGACGTCTGACCTTAAAGCTGTTTGACTCTAAACCGTTTGACCCTAAAGATTGCATTTTTAATCCATGCACAATATCTGCTCAATTTCTTTCTTCACGTTTCACCAGTGATAAACCAGAGGCATTACTCAGGTGCTGTTACCCATTTGTTATACTCAGTGGCTATAACCAGGATGGGTATTTAGGGTGGTATACTTGAACACAAGCGCAAGATCGACCAGTACTAATTTTTTTTAGAGAATATTTTTCTCACACAAATTGATTTTGTTGCATACATTTCAAGATATATAAGTAGTGATACTCAAGTACTTCTAGATTTTGGTGATATTCTGCTTATCTAGATGACCAGTTGTGTACCGACGTACTAAAACCATGTGGTGGAAGATGGGTAGCACCTAGCTACTGTCACATGGTAAGAACTGGGAATATGTACCTAAAAAATTATACATAAGAATTGCGACTCTCGAAATGAACACCCATTCGAGATGGTTACTTAGTACACCTACCACGCCTAGGTTTGATAGTGCCCTTAAACCATTTCAAACCTATTATCTAGAAAAAATTAAATTTTGACAACGGATGGAGTGAGGAGGAATAACATATGCTTATATACGAAGACAAATTATCCCTTTCTGATAATTGAGGATGAATCGTCCGTTTTGACGAGTGAGTATAATCGTTCGTTTTAGATAGTGAGGATGAATTGTCACGTACCGTCAACAACAAGCCGAGCAGGTATCAAAGCAAGTATTTTATAACCAAAAAGAATTCAACGACCGTCGCGAATGTGTGGTCAATAAAATGTCAGAGATATATGTAAGCAAAAACCTTGAATGCAAGAAATGGAGTAGAGAAAGCACTGATTCAAAATCCAATATTGTTAAAATTTTAGGGTCAAACGGTAAAATCCCAACTGGCGGCCCCCGACTGCGCCATCCCAACTGGCGGCCACCGACTGGCGGCCTTCACAACTTATACCCAACAAATACAAGCGGATATGAACAATAGCTCCCGGCGCCGATAGTTTCCGGCCTGTATAATAGGAAAAATTGTTCCTGGTTTATAAAAAAGCTATTAGGTTTCCTACAATAAGCGGGTGTAGCGTTACTACTCATTTGCGCAAAACTCATTTGCGCAAACTCATTTGCGCAAATTTTTTTAAAGTTACAGGTTCGAATCCCGGTGGTAGCAAGAAATTATTTTTTTCTTGAATAACAACCATAAACTAGTTTTTATTAAGCCCTGTTTCCAATGAGCGGATTTCCTTTCACTCTCAGTCTCAGTCTGCCTCGCACTTTCACTCTCACTCTCAGTGTGTAACCAACAGGAAAAAATTGCCTTTCAGTCTTACTTTCACTCTCACTTGCACTCTCACTCTGACTTTAAGTGTACCCAATGAGTTTTTTTGACTCTCACTCTCTCACTCACACTCTTTCAGTGTATCCAAAGACTTTTTTCAGTCTCACTCACAAATTTTCGGGAAGGAGAGAGATGTGCCATTTTAGATTGTGTCGAATCAAATTGTGCCTTTTTTGGTTTGTGCCCCTGCAGTTTGTGCCCTTTTCAAATTGTGCCAATTCAATTTGTGCCTCTTCTGTTTGTGCCAATTTCAAATTTGCCTATGTATTTGTGTCACGATTTTGACTAATTTTAGCTATCAAAATAACGTAATTCTTTACCAGCACTTTGGGTCAAGCAATCACTTCACAGTTTGCGCACAAGAAAAAAAATTTTTTCACGTTGTTCGGGTTACAAACCTATTTTCTGGACTAATTCGGGTATGCTGATGATGTTTGACAGTAGCAAAATAACATTTTCTCGGGTATTTTTTTAGTTTTATAGATAACTTATTTATAGAAACTCAAAAAAAACCCGAGAAAATGTTATTTTGCTACTGTCAACCATCTTCAGCATGCCTGAGTTTAGTCCAAAAAACAGGTTTGGAACATGAAAAACGTAAAAAAAAATTTCGATCCAAGTGGACGACCACTTGGTTTGTTTACCCAGGGTAGTACCCAGGTTGGGGGACTCAAGTAGTGCAGTGTACCCGGGTAGTAATGTTCTTGTCTTGTAAAGGGCTTTTAAAATTTAAAATGTTTTTCTATGATCCAATCTCAGTTCTACTGGATAATCCATACACCAACCAAACCAAGTGTCCACCACTTGGATCAAAATTTTTTTTACGTTTTCATGTTCCGAAACCTGTTTTCTGGACTTGACAGTAGTGAAATCACGTTTATCGAGGAAAGTTTAAGTTTCAGCAATAATGATTTTTACCAAAATCAATTATTGCACAAACTCAAAAAATACCTGAGAAAACGGCCTTTTACCACTGTCAAACCATCTTCAGCGTCCCCGAATCAATCCAGAAAACAGGTTTTGAACGCGCGAAAAAAGTAAAAAAAAATTTTGATCCAAGTGGTCGACCACTTGGTTTTGTTGCTTCAGACTAAAAATATAATGAGGCTTGACTTGCCTAGGTAGGTTTATGTGAAGAAACATACCAGGAGATACAAAGAGAGAAATATAAATAAAAGTCGAAAATTTTTACTCTCAGTCTGCCTCTCACTCTCAGTCTTTTTCAGTTTCAAGTCTCATAAAGTTGCCATTCACTCTCACTCTCAGTCTGCCTTTCACTCTCACTCTCACATTGGTACACACTGAGGGTGAAAGTGAGAGTGAGGACAAAGTCAGAGTGAGAGTGAAAGAATTTCGTGTACCCAATGAAGAGTGCGAGTGAGAGTGAAGGTAAAATCCGCTCATTGGAAAACAAGCCTTTAGACCAGTAAACCTCAGTTGGATAGGAGGTCAACCTGGTACTTCTTTTTGAATAGGCATTCAGCTCCAGAATCCGATATTTTGATTACACTGAAAGTATTGAAAAATCAATGTACCCTATCCAAAATTGTAACCTGAACACGGTTTGTTAAGACCAAAATGCTGTTTAATCAACTGGAATATCAATACCGTGGGTAGTTACCCACTCCAAGGTGGTCGACCTTAAACTTTTGTGGATTATTGTGAGTAGACAAACAAATTTTGCATGCCTAAATCAATACAGAAAAAAAGGTTTTGGAACATGAAAAACGTAAATTTTTTTTTAATCCAAGTGGACGACCACTTGGTTTTGTTGTACCCAGGTGGTCGTACCCAGGTTGAAGAACTCAGGTAAAACTCCCAAGTAGTGAGGATGTTTTTCGGATTATTTTGCGGATGTTGTATAGCCCGGATGTTTTCTATGGTCCAACTTCAGTTCCACCGGATAATCCATACCAACTTAACCAAGTGGTCGTCCACTCGGATGGAAATTTTTTACGTTTTCATGTTCCAAAACTTGTTTTTTGGACTAATTCAGGCATGCTAAAGATGGTTCGATAGTGGTAAAATACCGTTTGTAGGGTATTTCTTGAGTTTTGGTAAATTCAGTTTGGGTAAAATCAATTATTGCCGAATACTCAAAAAAATACCCTACAAAACCTTATTTTACTATTATTAAACCATCTTCAGCATGCCCGAGTTAGTCTAGAAAACAAGTTTTAAGGCCCGAAAAAGTAAAAAAAGTTTTTGCTCCAAGTGGACGACCACTTGGTTTGGTCGGTTAAGACTAAAAAATTAAAATTACAGCAAAATTTTTACTGAAAGTGAGAGTGAGAGTCCAAAAAAGTCATTGAATACACTGAAAGTGAATATAAGACTGAGAGGCAAATTTTTCATATTGGGTACAACACTGAGAGTGAGAGTGAAAGGCATAGTGGGAGTGAGAGGAGAAGCCACTAATTGGATACGTGGCCTTACAGGGACTACTCCAAGACTGGGGTTTCTATTTCAAATCGTGTTCAGGACACGATTCTGAATAGGGTATGATACCTTCAAAGTTATTCCAGTGAAGAAAAAATAATTTCTGCTACCACCGGATTCGAACCTGTAACTTTAAAAAATTTGCGCAAATGAGTTTTGCGCAAATGAGTAGTAATCGGGTGTAGGTGCATGTGTTAGTTGATGTCCGTGGATGTTTGAGGAGTTCTTACTTAGCAATTTTGTCTGTTTTTTTGTTTTTCATTGAAGTAAGGGTCTAACTTCTCTCAGTTTTAGTTCGGGTTGGAATATGATCGGTCGTTTTCGAATCCGGTCATATCACCGATCATATTGGTTACCGTATTTTTCCTAATTGCCGCACAGTCTCTAATTACCGCACACCCCTAACTTGAGGACTTATATCTCGACGCAGAGTAAATATTTCGCTAAGCTTTGATGCGTTCTCTTAACTCCCACGAGCTCTACCGATTGCATTTTCAGATCTTGGTTGAGCAACCGAAAATCTCGAGATCGAATTCCAAATTTTCCGATTTTTGGGGGATTGAAAAATAAGCGCACATGTGCGCAATTAGGAAAAATACGGTATTTCGGTCATTTCTATTTTCAATTTTTGTGGCCAAAAAAATTTTAAAGGAAAGGGAAACTGCCTTCTAATGAAGTGGAATTAAAACTTACTGTGAAATAAGAAAATATTTAAACACCGGTGCAGGGTAGGCCAGCGTGTGTTAGGACGGACTCAAAGATGTTCCCAAAATACAAAAAGGTAAGAAAAACATGTTGGTGAAAAACAGCCACTTTTAAGATTACCCTGGCATGGATACTTACGTACTTCTTTTTAGGTATAAGGTCCTAGATATTACCATCTCCAAATCTAGATACCTGGGTCTTGATACCGCCACGTGGCCAATACTAGTGAATTTTAAACCTTTACACCGCCGGTGTACAACCACCTAGGTACACAGATCAAGAGTCTATGCGGTCATGCTGGCTCAACTAGTTTGGTCAGAAGATGTGTTTTCGAACGTTTAGATACCATACAGGTAATTAGTGTACCTTTAGATAGTCGGGTAACAGGAAAGTACGCATAGTAGCCGCCAGTTGGGGCCGCCAGTCGGTGGCCGCCAGTTGGGGGCCGCCAGTCGGTGGCCGCCAGTTGGGATGGCCGCCAGTTGACCCTCGTTCGGTCAAACGGCTTACGGTCAAACGGCTTTAGGTTCAAACGTCGCGTACGCGCCGCTTAAGCTGTTTTTTATAAGTTCAATTTTATCTTATATTTTTATAATGATTATTCAGATTCTTAACTGGTTGAGTAATCATGATGTTATTATGTTTTATGTTATTGAGATTGCAAGTCAACTATGACTGGATATTTAGTTGAGCGTGACACTAACATTAGGTATGTGGCCAACTTTTGAACATGACATCGAGTCGATGTCATCGGCGCTACCCAGTTTCTTAATTAGATGTTATATAAAAGTACTGTTTCTTAAAGTCAAAGTTCTCCAAAAAAGTCAATTCGCCAAAAACAAATTTCAACAAAGCGCATTTCTGAAAAGACCTGTTTGTGCAACATACATTCGAAAAATATACGTTTGACAAAAAAAAACTGTTTCAGAAAAATTTCTAGCTTTCTAAACTAAAGCTTTGATGTTTATTTTTGTACTTTTAATGATCTCAGATAGCCATGGATGGGATAAGTGATGAAGACCAGTCGACAGAATACCAATTAAGCGATGACGAAGATCAGCAAGCTTTTCGAATCGTCGATGAAGAAGAAGAGCCTGTGGTTCGAGGAGAGCAAAGAAAAGGTCTGCTACAGCAAACCTCATTTTACTATTATTAAACCATCTTCAGCATGCCCGAAGTCTAGAAAACAGGTTTTGGTACATGAAAAACGATAAAAAAAAATTATCCAAGTGGGCGACCACTTGGTTTAGTTGGTGCATGGATTGTCCAGTAGAACTGAGGGGATCTAGAAAAAAATTTTAAATTTTAAAATTTCTTTTCAACACGAAAATATTGCAACTGAACTGGGTACCAGTACAGTACTATCTGAGTGCTCTAACCTGGATACAACTACCTGGGTACAACGAAACCAAGTGGTCCACTTAGAGCATATTTTTTTCTTACGTTTTTCATGTTCCAAAACCTGTTTTCTAGACTATTCGGGCATGCTGAAGATGGTTTATAATAGTAAAATGAGTTTTGTATGACATTTGTGAGCATTAGGAAATAATTGATTTCACCAAACTGGATTTTACCAATGCTCAAAATATACCCTACAGAACGGAATTTAACCCCTATTAAACCATCTTCAGCATGCCCCGAATCAATCCAGAAAAACAGGTTTTGGAAACCCAAAATAGTTAAAAAAATTCACTCTCAGTCTGTCTTTCACCCTCACTCACACATTGTGACACATTTTGGAGTGTGCTGGTCTTGACCGCGAAGCGGCTAATCCCTTTGTCGGGTATAAAAATCAGCCTTAGAACTTTTCAAGCTGTACTCAAGTTGTCCAGCTGGACGTCAGCCTGGAGCATAGGGGACTACCTTAGTTTTAAGGGTTGCAATTAAGTCAAAGCAAGATTGTGCTCGTTACAAATTCGTTCTAAGCACTGACTTGTAATAAAGATATCAAAATTGTTTGCCTATTCAGAACAATCCATAAAAATTAAAGGTTGACCACCTTGGAAGGGGTAACTACCCACGGTATTGAGATTCCAGCTGTGTTAAAACAGCATTTTGGTCTACAAACCGTCTCAGGACGATTCTGAATAGGTCACACTGATTTTTGTACAAGAATTTGTACTTTGAAAACTCTGATTTTAAAGAAACTTTTTGTTTTTAGCAAAACTTGTTTTGCGAAATGTTTATTTGTCGAATATGCGCTTTGTTCAAACTTGTTTTGGCGAACTGATTTTTTGCGAGAACTTGACTTTAAGAAACAGTACTTTATTATAACATCTAATTATAGAAACTGGGTAGCGCCATGTCATCGACTTGACGTGCATGGCAGAGGTATACCGTATTTCCTCAATGCCAAAAATCTTGAAATTGTAAATCAAAAATGGCCCTAACTATGAAATTCTAGTCAAAAAATAAGGGGGAGGAGCTCTATTAAGAGGGGCCTCTATTAGAAGAAATACGGTAAATTACGCACTTGACCCGCTAAATGGTGGCTTACAGAAGTAAATTGAACGATTTTTGGAGCCATGATTATTTGTGAAAAATGAATAAAAGACGCTTTGTGAAGAAAGACGACTTAGCATTTTATAGATTTATTTAGCCGCAAAATAATTCCCTGTCTGAATGTTTTGCACTTATAGTGATAACATATAGGATATAATTTTTCGAAAGGCCTTCCGACAAATCCGTAGTAGCAACACTAAGCTCAAATCTAAAAAAATCAAGATGAATTTTTTAATTCACGTGATATAAAGTGCGAGTAATTTTTTTGAAACAACCTGTTTGAATAAATTATTCTGCTAGTTCTCGACAACCGCTCCCTTAAAATTTAGTTTTTTACCACCCACAGTATTTAAATCCATATTTTTAACTATCAAGCAAGAAAACAGCATTAACAAAATGATTATCAAAAAGATGAAATCAGCAATTGCGCTTCTGCCAAAAAAGAACTCGTCCCAAAAGGTAGCTGCAACAGAAAAGACAGTCTGTGATGGTGATGAGCTATTATCAAGCCAAGGACTGCAAGAAAGAAGGAACCTGCCAGAAGCATGCGCCAAAAACCGAAGAAAATTCCAAGAAAGTGGGTTCGACACAGAATGCTGTCAAGAAACTGCCAGCTGCTAGGAAAGTGGCTCCCGTTCAGAATGCTGTCAAGAAACTGCAAGTTGCCAAAAAGTGGGTGTCAACAGAGAAAGCCAGTTGCAGTAAAGAGGTCTGCTGTCAATAAAGCTGCCGCTGTTAAGAAAATCTTTGAAGGAAGTAAGAAGCCAGTCACAGACAAGCTAGTCGCTAAAAGGCCAGTCGCAGAAAAGCCAGTTGCAGAGAAGCCGCAAGTGAGAGCAAGAAGAAGAAACAGGAAGTGAGGAAGTCATCCCGTCAGATTGAAGGAAGAACTCTTAATGGCCTACTCCATTGACTCGTTTCCAAAGCCGACAAATCGAAAAACGGAAGGCAAGCGAAATCGTTCGTGTGCAAAAAAGTCGCTCCAGCAGATGCTCAAGAGAAAAGAAAGGTGGAGCAGATGTGGCGTAAGACCAAGCAAAGTTTATCATTGTTTGTCTTTAACTATGTCTTCTGACTTCTTCTAGTTCATTACTGTTCTAGGCCAAATCGTCTTCCAAGCGAGGCACCCAAGCAAACAATCCGTCGACTGTGCAATTCTCGGATCAATATGAGGTGATCATACTATTGAAAATATTCAAAATTATTTATGACGGTTTTTTAGATTTCGGCGAAAACAATTCTCGGCTCTGGTCAGTTTGGCAGGGTCTACGCGGCTATCATCAGAAGTCAAAGGAGGAAGTTGCAGTCAAGGTTCTTTCTTTCTAAATTAACATTATTTTAATTGTTTACCTTTTTAGGTTATTACCCTGAGATCAGTTGTGAAAAAGCGAAGTATTGTTTAATCGCCAAATCTGAAGTGGCCATTTCTGCAAGCAGTGGATCATCCAGGAATAATCAAACTGAAGGAGATTCTACACAACTGACCAGATCTACGTTGTGTTAGAAAAGATGGATAGGGACATGCTTGAAAAAATATGAGTCAGGTAGGCTCTCGGACATCAGCGCCCGGAACTGATTACCTTGCATTTTTAGTCAAATGTAGTAGAGTGGTCGAAAGCATAGCAAAGTTTATGGTCGTTCAAATTCCATGCTGTTTGCTATCTTCACTCCAAAGGAATTGCTCATTGTGATTTGAAGCCAGACAATGTGTTGCTTTCGGATTTCCAAGCTAGTCATCCGCAGCTCAAGTTTATGACTTCGGGTACTCTAAATTCATTGGTGATAAAGCAGGTTGAGGAAATTGTTGGCACTCCCGCTTATCTTGCTCCAGAAGTGTTGCTCAAAAAAAGGTTAGCCTATTGACTATTGGCCAAATACGAGAAGCATTAAGTCAGTTCCATTTCTTCCTTTTCAGGTTACACAAAGAGTGTCGACATGTGGACGATCCCGTAATAATCTATTGTCACTCTCTCAGGCAGCTTTCCATTCGATGAAGGCAAGATGTGGCGTCGCAGCGGAAAACGTGACTTGTTTCTTTCCCACGAATCCTTGGAGCGAAATCACGACAGCGTGCGTGTGAACTGATCAAGAGCTTGCTGAGGACCAGGTCTATATATTTATGACATAAGCTTTTAATGTGTTCATCGCTTAGATCACCGAGCGTCTTACCATTGAGCAATGTCTAGATCATGAGTGGCTGAGGATGCTGAGGTTCATGAAGAGCTCTTGAATCTAGAAGGAAGGCTTGGCGTTGACACTATTTGACATCTGTGGGGCAAAAACTTGCATCTTTCTTCATCCAAGCGGCCTAGAAGAGGTAATGGTTCTTTTGACTTGAGTCTCCGTTAATCAGTGTCTGTACTTGTTTTCACCGTGGTGGGTCTCCTGTTTGTATGCAATTACTTTATTGTCCTATATATAAAAGTGTTTATTGTGTACTGGTGTAGGGTATTAACGGTCTTTTAAGCATTGCGAGTTAACTTTACTAAGGGTAAGGTTTAGAAGAAGCCAAACGTCCTTTTTAATAGGAGG